>OZ010692.1:7485223-7715563 GCA_963932265.1 Thymelicus lineola
GTTTTATTTGTTCTTATAAAAGTGTATGTAGATACCATAGAGTTGGGGAAGACAAAACTACCTACAATAAAAACGCTTACACACTCATACCCCCTCAGTAGATTTTTACCTGTGTATAAATGATTAAATGGGCGTTTCTCTGTAAACTGGGCAACTTGCTCTAAGAGAGCTGTCTTGGCAACTTTTTTGCTTATATATTCAATAAATGTTATTCAGGCGTTAAATATTCATCTATTTAACATAAAAAGGTAGAAGAACCAAAAATATTTCCATTACTTTAGAAAATATTGAGCTTTTTCTGAAAAATCGCTACAGGGGGACTGTTACCCATGTCAGGGGACTGTGTTTTTAAATGAAAAATGCCATTTTAATACCAAAATTCAACACTTGTTATTTTCATTAAACTTTGAAGTTCACTAATTAAGTTACTAAGCAATAAGTAAACATAAAATCAAGTCTTTACATGCAACTACTTTCAGTCTTGGACTATAGAATCTTTCTTTCGTGATAAATTATTTCCCGCTCCTTGTCTGCTGTTAGAATCATCTTCATAGAAATTCACTATTGCTCTTAAACTTTATTTTTCACATTCTTCTGAAACTTTTTTTTGTCATTTGATGAGACGTTTTTGCTTTTTTATTCTCTTATAAGTTAACACCTGTGTTTTTCATTCGCCATAACTTATATTCATCAACAATCTTTTCTTAAACTATTTTTGTTAAAACCCTTTTTTCTTTTACTGTTTTCATCTCTGAAAAATGCTCTAGCAATTGCTCTTTTAATACTCCACCGAAAAGTGCCTTTTTGACTAGATCTTTCGTACACTCTGGAGTATCTGCCGTTTTCTGTAATTTAGTATTTGGTGTATCTTTAGTATTTGCTTTTATCTTCAACCGCGATAGGCGTTTCTTGTACTTCAATAATTTCTTCTGCAGAGCTTTAACTTTATCATCTTTTTTTATTTTCTATTTTATATCTTAGTAATTTGTCTCTATTATTATTGTTTCGAATTACTTCATCAGCTTCAGGTGTTGGAATTAGATGCATCAGAATCTGGAGTATTTTCTCTTATAAATGAATTCGTTATATTTGCTAATATTTTTTTCTTATCACGATATTTCGTACAATGCTCTCGACACTTCTTTGCCTCCAGATGTTCGTGTGGAGTCATGTTTTCAACGAGATTATTTGTTAGCTTTTCTTTTTTTAAGGTATTTAAGGCATTCTTCCTCCCTAAGCTCTTCCCTTTTCTGCGGATCGTTTTTAATATATATTCGTATCTCTTTCGCTCGACTTCTCTTTTTATTTGTAAAATATCTTCTTTAGAGCTTTTTCTTCCTTGGCGCCATACTCTAAACAGGTCTGTTTACATAAAACGGTGAAAAACATTATATAAAAAGAGTCCCCTGGATGTAGAAACAGTGTCCTGTTCTGTTGAGAGACAGGGGACTGTCGCCAGGGGTCTGTTTAGTTTGATTTCATTGAAAGATAGCGCAAAATGTAAGTGAGCTATGTTATTTTGCTGCACACAGGTTACATTTATCTATTACAACGAAATAAAGTTTCTTTGATATAAATTCATGACATAAGAAGAAACAAAAATAACCCTAACCAGAGGACTGGTGGCCGACAGGTTACAAGGGGACTTTCACCAAGGTACGCTCGTGTAGCACTAAATAAAATGGCTTCGGAGTGGAATGGCAGCAACCGCGCCAAACTTCAGATCTTTTGCGTTTCGTTACACGCAGTAATGCTTCTGTTTAACTTTTAGACTACATTCAACGTAATTTAAAATATGGACAGGGGGACTGTTCACAAAATTTGGAGACAAACTTTAATTAACTTTTTTAGTATTATAAAATTAAAGTTAATTAAAAATAAACAGGCCTCATAAACAATCTAATAATATTGTTCGTATAATCATATAATTTAAATGTTTCCACTAGTTATTCTTTTAATTAATTTAATCTGGAGTGAGTAAACTGGTTTGGTGACACACCAGGGGACTGATTTTTGAGGCATATTGAAACGATTTTGATATTAAATAAATTATTTTAATGAATATTAAACGATGAGTAGAGATAGATTAGGTTATTACCTTTCTTAGTTACCTATGAAAAAAATATTATCTGTAATTTTACTATTCAATATTAGCCTGAGACAGCGAGTTGCCCAGTTTACAGAGAAACGCCCAAATAATAAACTCTGACACACTCATACAGGAATAATATTATCCCCATTTCGGATTCGGTTACTGATATGAAACAATTTGGGATTATCTGTTAGTTTTTAGCTAAGGATATTAAATTTTTAAGGAATTTTAAAAATTAAAACACAAATAAATAATAAGAATTGATACAATAGAAATAAAAAACAAATAATGCAAGGCCCAAGGGACACATGCAACAATAACAATATCCTTAATAAGTTTTCTTAAATTTAAAGATTTAAAGATCTATTATGATCAAAAACAATTTTACAAGAGATAGTTATGTTCATAAACACGGCTATAGTTTAAGCCTCGAGAACAATGTTATAAATTATTGTCATAAAATATTAATTAAAAACTGTGATTTTTTATCTGAATTACATGTAATTTGAGTGTAAGCATGTGTGTATGTGTGTGTGTGTGTCTGTGATGTGAGAATCATCATGATAAGAAATAAGTCTCTTCATTATGATATATTCTGCAAGAACTTATTCAATTTGTTTTAGCATTCGAAATATGAAGTTGTATGGATATTTATCAATTTGTTTACTTTATTGTAGATAACACTGGCTAGATATTCATAGTGACAACTTGCAAGTGTCTGGGCACTTGACAAATATATTTTAGGTATATAGAAAAAGCTTTTTATAATTATTGTGTTTCACCTTAATGGTATTAAATAATCTAACATTTTAACAAAAAATTAACCGACTTCAAATGAAGTACATTGTACTTTTGACATGGATGCCATTGTCAGATCTCGTTCAAATTTATGTGGGACCACACGACAAGCACCAGCTTTCTATTAAAAAAAAATCATCCAAATCGGTTCACCCAGTCCAAAGTTCTAAGGAAACAAACATAAAAAAACAGTCGAATTGAGAATCTCCTCTTTTTTTGAAGTCGGTTAATAATCTTAACATCTATGTGTCTCATCTCTGATGAACAATAATACAGGGTAATAATCAATGCTACACCCACTGTTCTATTTTATATTTATTCTTCAGTAAGTATTGAAAACAGTACCTATTTTTGTTGAAATTTTTAATTTTAATGATATGAATTAATATTCATTTTTAAGATGTAACATTAAATTCAATTGTGGAAATCTATAATATATTAATTATTATCACCTAATAATTATAATATTATTTATCTACATAAATTTTACAATTTTGTTATAAGTTGTTACCATTTGTTATGTTTCTATAAGAAAGTTGTTACAAACTAGTATAAATTAAAAAATTAAAAAAAACCCGCTTACTGTCAAAAAACCTATCATGATATAAGTAATAATAATAATTTATAATAATAATTTCTTTATTGATTAAACACATGTAGGTACATGATATTTATGAATCCTCTGGTCCTTGAGGTAGTTGTAACTGTGTTTTACGGACCAGGACCAGTGTCTTCTCCCATCTATGAAATCTATTGTTTAATCCACGAACATATTATAATATTATACAAAAAACGTATTATTATACTAAGTGAAATAAAAAACGGTTAAATATAAAAGTCATATGTGTGTGTGTGCACATGTGTGTGTGTCTCTGTGTGTGTCTATGTATGATTACATACTATTTAATATATCTTCGACATCACCATAATCTAGGATATACTTTTTGAAATCCATATGGTGAGGTCTTTAATTTGATACTCATATTGCATTATTCAATTTATTTTAACCTTATTTTTTGATACTTCAAACAGTGGCATCTCACAGCAACAATTTTTTTTTTTTTAATTTCACTCATTTAAAAACACTTGGGTTATCAAGATGACTAACGATAATATCATAAACATACCTACATACAAGATACGCGCGAAAACATACCCTTCTTGGAAGTCGGGTAAAAAGAACATGTTATTTAACTAAAAGAGATAAGTAAAGAAAGAAGTGTTTCAGTTCAGTTCTTTACGTAAAAGAAACCCCGAGATCTCTATACGCGATAGCAACTAACTAAAAGAAGAGCATTGAAGTATTATTACTAGCGTATAGAACGGACACCGTGAACACCATGTATGTCCCAATGCATTGGCGCCACGTGGCTTCAATGTTCAATGGATTCGTTTGATTTTGAAAGGAGAACGGGGGCTCAATTTTGAAAATCGAACCTCCCCGGCTGGACACACATTTTGTTCGAGATGTCTGTTTTAAGACATTATACTTCAATGAAGAAGAGCCAAAAAAGTCTCAAACGCTAAGCTAAGCCAATATAGGTACCTTGTAAATCCTTGATTTATTTTAACGTTCTTGTATTTTCCTCGTAACTGTATTCCCATTCCTAGACTCATTGATCACTTCAGTTTTTAACACAGCCAAATATATAAGAAATAACTGGTGTTATAATTTCATGTAAATCACATGTTCTTGCACAACAAAACAAAACTCTTCAATATTATTTTCCGGTCGATTGCAGTGATTGCACGGTCAAGGACACTACACCAAAACTAAACAACATTCGCGTGTGATAAAGCTGGTAAATAAAGATAAAATTATTAGTAAGATATTTTTCCGGTTTGGTACGCTACTCAACACGTAGTGTTTATGTACTTTGTGCACTCAACTATCACTCATTAACACAACCGACAACAGTTGTCATGACAACTGAACTGACTGAATTGAAATGAATTGTGAACTCGTGAACGTGGCAATTGGCATGGCACTGCGAGTTGCGACGCACTAGTAGCAACACATAGATTAAAGTATATATGTAGCAACACTACGCACGCTGTCGCATAATATGACACTGGGAGTTGGGAGTGGGCAGTGTTGCCAACTCGGTATCAGGTTTTCGGGCTAAACACAGTTTTAAAAAGGGCTAGATTCGTCCAATACATTGAAATAGGGGCTATTGCTTAATTAACAGAGGTGAGGACGAAAAAAAAGGTCGTCAGACGCTCTACAGGTATATGATAATGGAATTTTTTTTGATATCTTTCACTACCTACATTGGATTTTTCGATCGATTGCATGAAAAAGTTCGTGGAAAACCTGAATTTATCCCTTTTTTTCAAGATGGCGGAAAATGATTTTGGGGCTAGAAATTGGGCTAGGTGCTAAAAAAAATTATTTGAGGGGCTGAAAACTCGTAAAAAGGGCTAGATCTAGCCCCGAAAGGGCTAAATTGGCAACACTTGGAGTGGGACAGTGGATGAGTGGACAGGGAAGGGAGGGACGCTGACGGGCGACGACTGAACGTCAGTCCAATGCTGCCAATAAAAAATTCTCGATTCCCCGCGTCTGTGTTGTCAATTCCCCGAAATTTCCTGCTTCTTTCCTTCAAATGATATTTTTGGAATGAAAACACTGTAACTACTACAATGTAACTATAAAAATGTGTTTAAAATACTGAAAAACTTATGTTTTAATCAATATTAGCTTTGCACCGTACCCTCTGTGTTGTTTCAAGATCTAATTTACCTACATACGAAACATCAGATTAATCAGTTGTACTCATTTTAGTCGGATTTTATTTTTTATCAAAATTGGTTAAGTAGTTACGAGGACAAGTAATAGTTTAGTAGTTAGTTTAGTAATAACCATTCACATTTATGATTAAATTGATTTAAATTTAAAAATCCAATTTATCGACTAATTAATTACAAATTAGGTAACTACACTGGCCGCATTCCTAAGTTCTGCAGTCAACTCGCACAGTTAAATTGGCAAATTGTTTATTATTTTATCTCTAGTTAGGGAACATACCAAAACCACGTGCCTCATTTAGGGGGGGGAGGGGGGTCTACAAAACACCACGATTGGTCACAGAGGGGAGGGGGGGGGTTTAAGTTTTTGTCACGTAGTCAATATTTTAGCAACCATTGCGCCACAAAGTCGTCAAATTTATGCAAAATTATTATTTTTAACTCTGTTTTTGCAAAAAAGTATTGAAAACCGTATTTATCAATTACCACGTGAAAACTAGGGGGGGAGGGGGGGGTCTTCTCATATACTACGGATGGTCACGAAGGGGGGGGAGGGGGGTAAAAAATTGGAAAAAATGGGTTACGTGGTTTTGGTATGTTCCCTTATCAAAAACTAAACATCGATATCAAATATGTAAATGTTCTTTTAATATACAATAATACGTAAATATGTTTAATTGTTTCAATTTTAACCGTATTGGGGCGGCTTAGAATGCTAACCCCAATCCCACGCTGGATGGGTGCCGTAAGAGGCGAATATGGCGATTAAAACTTTTTATTTTTTTAAATTATTTTCTTGTTTATAAATCGATCAGTGTTCAAATAACCCATGCATATTTTCCCTAATTTAGGGTAACTGATTTTCATATAAAGCTGGTATACAAATGAATAATTGTCGAGGTTTTGTGTTTCGAGCGGACCGCAATTAATAAAAATAAATAATAAAATACTGAAAAGATATCCCACCTTTGATTTTGGGAACAACTTTTGGAGTGTTTAAAAATGCAAGTGGGTAGTTGCAATGCGGTCGGTAGTTGGATGGGTGACCTCTAGTGGCAAAATTTTTTTGAGCGTTTCAGTGCTTCGGAGGGCACGTAAAGCCGTCGGTTGCGGTTGTTATCGTAACAGTCGTTAAGCCATGTCAAAACTTCCGACACTTGGGTTGGCCACACTAACCCCTCCACCAATCCGCACTGGAGCACGTGGAGTATGCTCTAGGCCTCCTCAAGAGGAGAGACCCGTGCCCAGTAGTGTGCTATTATTGGTTGAAGCCAAAAATGCAAGATGACATCTGAGAAAATTATTTAATAAGTGACATGGAAGCCATTTGACGCTTTCCTTTACTGCCTCGAGATTGTATTTGGTGTTTTAGTTTGTATTTGCTGTGGTAGGTTTACATTGTATTCAGATGACTCAATCTGCCTTTGTTCTTTAATCTGAGCCTATAGATATACAAAAAATCTCTTCCAGCCAGTAGATATAAAACTATAGAAACAATAGCCCTTAATTTTTGACACCTTTCCTCCATATTGTATAACCATTCCCTCTTATAATCTTCGTATAAAGCATTTATCATTTCATTGATGGATTGCATAATGTTTGTCTTGAAAAAAACTGCAACGATGAAAAAGAATTATTAAACATTCACAAAGTTAACTTATCGCTTTGTCCATTACACACGTTGCTACTCTCAAGTTGATGAAACATGTCTTCATCTAAATTATTAAATCTCGACGAGTCGCGCCATTATAGTCGCGTGGTATAGCCATTGTCAAATTGTACAACTGTTTGCTTTGATTCTAAGTGATATTTCGATTGCACTCGTGTGGCTTCAACAATTTTGTATGGCTTGTCTATCTCCAGGCGGTCTACTATGAACTCTTAATTCCAGCCAAGTTCCAGTGTAAACGTAAACTTCGTGTTACGAAAGTGGTCACGTGGCACTTTTTTAGCCAGTCATACGTCGTTTAAAGCCCGAGAAATGAATTGCCTGGAACATGAATGGTTTTATAAAAGTTCTAGGCCCGCAGGTCGGCAATCTTCACCCATTTTTTATTGCCGTAGCAATTTAATTTGAAGAGAGCTTCATTGGTTGCCCTCTTGAACAAAAAAAAAAAAAACTTACTCACAAATTAAAGTGTTAGTCAGGCAGAAGTAACCTACTAATGCGGCATAACAAGTCCTTACCGCTATTGGAACGAAGTTCCTTATCGCGCGTTGTGAAAGGGGGCTAGACGGAAAATTACGACACTTTTTGATTCTTACGAATGACGACACTTTTTTTGAAGTGATTCAGAGAGTTTTACAGAGATGGCGCTGTACAACAAAACAATATTTAAATCGAAAGGAACTTCGTTCCATCCGGGTGTCCCTTGACACCTCTGATGTTTTTATTATTTTATACCATTCACCCCTTGCACCACAGTATCCTTTGTAGCCACATGCTAAGTGCGTACCTCCCTTTGTGCACACTGCACACAGTCATAATACTCATTATCAATATACAATAATAAACTAATTTAAATGCCCAACCACTTTTTGTTTTTCACATTGTAATAATTAACCACAATTTAAAATAATAAGCTTATTTAAATGACTAACCACTTCCTGTTTTTCCGTTTTTTAAACGCTTTTATTTACTTTCACTTCGGAGCATCAAATCTTGTAACGTTAATTTGAATGACTTCCCTTTAATGAAAATTGATGAAATTTGGCAGACATGTGTATTTCCGATGACAATACACGAAAATCATATTTTAAACTAATTTTCATTGTTTATTTGTTGTTAAATTAAAAAAAACGATTTTCAGACTTTAGACGCATAATTCTCTATGTTCTATTTTACGTAGAGACTTGAAATTTTCACAACTTGTAGCTAATTTTATAAACTAAACATTATTGAAATAAAAGCGTTTAAAAAAAAAATTTTTTTTCATTTGACTTATTATACATCTATGTGGCTAAAAGAGTATTTTTTAGATGCCCATTGGTGGTGGCTGACTTAGTAATTCAGAGGACAGTGTAGATTTTTAGAGGACAATAATGCTATTAAAAAGAAGTCAGTTTAATTACCGCCCTTAAGAAATTATAAGTACACATTTTATTTTTAAATACATATTTTATTTATTCGAAGAAATCAGTTATTTTTTTCTGAGTGTCCTTCTTACAATTATGAATTTGTTTTTCAATTTCATAAAGTTTATCAAAAATTGGGGAATCAATTTCACAACACTCAAAAAAACTACGAAGTATTTTTATTGCGTTTAAGGCGTCTTTTCTTGGAATAGGCTATTCTTCTAAATGTTGAACCAAACTAAATGTTGAAGATAATCAGATATAGGGACAAGCGCACATGTGCAGCCGCTTTTGAAAACAATGACGCTTTGGCTTTCTTTGTTTACAAAAAAGGATATGGCTTGGCTTTAAGTACCTAGAGTTGCGAGTTTTGAGATGTCTATTGAAATATTATTGTCTCGCTTAAATAGTCTCGCTTACAGAGGTCTTAAGTAAAAAACTGTTTTAACACTACTGTTAAAAATTATTGTTATTATTTATGGTAGTTATTTGTATTGTACATACTACTATATTATACTACCTAGTCTGGCCATAAATACTGTTACATAAAAACTTTTCTTTTTTTCAGCTTTTTAATTATTTTGAATTTGGAACACATATACTATTTTAAAAACTTCTTTCGATTTCGCGCCATTTCACATACTTTTTCGTGTTCATTATCAAATTACAATATGGAATGGGGTGTTAAAGAAAATAGGATTGCAGTGATCGCCTTGCACAAAGTGGGTATGGAGCCGTCGGTCATATTCCAGACACTTCAAAAGCTTGGTATCAGCCGTATGTTCGTATATCGTACAATCAACAGATACAACAACACTTCGTCTGTCGAAGACCAGAAAAGATCGGGGCGGCCGCGTGCTGTTAGAACTACAAAGGCTGTTAATGCTGTTAAAGCCAGAATTCGTCGAAACCCCATTAGGAAGCAAAAAATCTTATCGCGAGAAATGAAGATTCCCGCTAGGACTCTGTCGCGTACGTATTATAAAACAAGACCTGAAGCTCGATGCTTATCGTCGATATACAGGACATGCCCTAAATCAATCTTTACAATTAAAGAGAGTGGATCGATCAAAACGCCTTCTGTCGCGATACGCAGGCTGAAAGGCACAGAAATATCCTCTTTACCGATGAAAAAATTTTCACGATTGAAGAACCCTACAATAAGCAAAATGATAAAGTGTACGCTCACAGTTCTAAAGAAGCTGCTCAAATGGTCAGGAAGGTACAACGTGGTCATCATCCTGCGTCAGTGATGGTTTGGTGGGGCGTGTCTTATCAAGGAGTCACAAAACTGCATTTTTGTGAAAAAGGAGTGAAAACTTCAGCCAAAGTGTATCAAGATACAGTCTTGGATCATGTTGTGAAACCTCTCAGCAATACTCTTTTTAAAAATATACCGTGGACTTTCCAACAGGACTTACAGGACTCTGCACCTGGTCACAAGGCACGAACTACCCAAGCCTGGCTTGAAACCAATGTTCCGGACTTTATAAGAGCTGAAGACTGGCCCTCATCTAGCCCAGACCTCAACCCTTTAGATTTCAAATTATGGTCAGTTTTAGAGGACATGGCCTGCTCTAAACGACACGGCGACATTGAGTCTCTTAAAAAAAACTTTGGAGCAAGCAGTGGCGAAATTTCCCTTGGAAACAGTGCGTAAATCCATAGATTCGTGGCCAAACAGATTAAAGGCCTGTATAAAAGCCAAAGGTGGCCATTTCGAATAGAATATATTTTTTTTGCTGAGACTTTAATAAATATGTAGGTATTTATTAATATTACATTACTTCATTTAAAAAAAAAAAGCATTTTCAGTTGTAACAGAACTTATGGCTGGACTAGTTATATTCGTATTGGGGGATCGGTGGGCCCCACAATACAAACCCTAAAACGGGCACGTACACGGCATGTATGTAAATAATTGATTAAAGACTAGCGACTCACCTATGCGCTCCAGCTATAATGAGTATGCTGAAAAAGTCACTAGTCAGTCTGCACAGTCTAGGGATTTGTGGTTCCCTAGGGGTGGAAAAATTAAAATACTATAATCACTACAGGGAATTTTCCGTCGCGTGACCTCCGTTACAACGCACACAGCAAGCGGTAGGCAGCACTGGAGTCGTCACTGCAGCCAATTCTACTACTTCCACTCACAACAATAAGTTATAACTATTTAACCCCGAAAATTTTATAAAAACCGCTTAATTTTCCACCAAATTTTCCGTATATAACATTTTTCCCGACAGCGCTAGTAGAAAAAGCAATGAAAAGATATAAAAACGGCCATTGAATATAGATAATTAAATAATCATTCGAATGTTCAACCTTAGAAAAAATATACGAAATTGGTCTTAGTTTTGTTATAACAGTGGTCAAAGCTCATACGCATAATCTCAATGGTATAAATAATATATTTGTCGTACGAACCATCCTAAAATAAGTAAAATAAGTTCATTGGAGTTTGCGGCAACCGGAAAATGACGCCTTTATGTTAATCATAAAAACAATGTCGAGCAATACAATTGAAATATCGTTGTACGTGAAGTATTTGCTAAGATAATTGTAAACGTTTTGTATTCGCTGGAGGTTCTGTTTGTTTTTGCGGGGCGATGTTGAGATTTTCATTTACAGGCTTCAGGCTTTCAGTTTGCCGACGTAAGGCTGACGTGCTGAACGCTCGCAGCCTCCGGAAAAACGGTCGTAGTTACGGGAAAATTCGAGTTTTCGATCACTTGCGTAAATTTCGTGATTAACTTTCATACATGTTCATCACTATGCTACAATCTAAGCTGTAGTAAATAGTGTTTCATATGCTGGTTTTCATTCTTTTAGTGTTAAAATCAACACCAAAATAATGAAGTTAGGTAAGTTTCTCAAACTTACCCTTTTAATTTTGTTTTCATCATCAACGATTATTTTTATCTGCATAGGACTTTGTAAACTTTTCGTTTAGAATTCTCTCAAGTGTGTAAGAAGTTTTTTAAATAAGGATATGAATTGTATGGATTTTTAAGAGATAATCCGTGAAATTTGAATAGAGTTTCATAATGCATAAAAATTATAAAATATTATTATGAGTAAAAATATACATCAACAACTTTCCTGCGTTTTTCTTGTCCGGAAACTTTAAATTGAAATTTAAGGAATGAGAACTTTGAGAAAAATACAAAAAACAAAATCTTGGTCTTACAAGAATCAATTTCTTCAAGAATATGTACTTAAACAGCAGAATGAAACAAAATAATGTAATCTATTATAAGAGACTAGGCGACCTTTGTAGTATAAATTAAATTTGGTGACATTTACTAGAAGGAGCACTTTATTGTCGAGTCTGTTTAAGCATATATAGCAGAAGGAGGTATTCTATGGTGTTGGTTATGCAATGATATTCGTTTTACTTTGCACTATGATATATTTCCAGTTCTCTTAACATTCACATCAATATTCCAAAGTACTTCAACACTACGCCACCAATATTAATCTGTCCTAACATTATTGACAATTCCCTAATCTAAATTTAATATGACATGACATTTCTTATTATGCCAGCCTCTGCATCAGACAAGCGCTGTAGAATAAAGAGGTCCGTCCCTGGACCTTCACTGGAGATTCATGGCCTCACCGATACGGCTATCCTGACGTGCGCTCGTCCACGTGCGCGTATTAATTTATCTTGGTATGTCGTCACTGGATCAAAGCATGTGGTCCGCTCTAACTGCTCTGCTGGGTCCGAAACCCGTTGTTTTTATGTTTACTCACGCGGCCATCGCTGACGACCCACACGGCCTCGTGTGGATAATAAGGATTCTGTAAAAACAGTCTCAACAGTGTCTTGCTCAGCTATTCTGACTACATTAACCTCACTCATATTCATTTTTATCATTCATCATTATTAATTTATAGTCAAGAATAATTCGCTCATTAAGTCTGATATTTTTTAAATGTGGACACTTAAAACATAGTGGAGAGAACTATGGTCTGGCCATTTGGTTACCAATCTGGTTCATAAAACTCTACGAAACGTCGCAATTATGTCATTGTCGTCTGGTCCGGTTCAAACCCTGTAGACACCTGGCCCAGTCTCTCCAAGACTCTTCAGGTACATCGTCCCTTCAGTTCTATGCTGGCCCGGACTCTATTCACACTTCTTTCCTTTTTTCCGTTTTTTTTTGACACCTTTTTTACAACCTTTTTTACTCAATTTTTTTTGCAATTCCATTTTGTTACTAGGTACTATTTTTTTACCTCTGTTTTTAGATTCCTGTTCCTCTTTATTTTTTCTCACTTTTTTTTACAATAGCCATTGTTGCGACACATTAAATCGATATCATCATATCATTATTATTAATCCTTCTTTTACTATACTACCAGACCGACCATAGTTTCTCTACGTGACTTACACCTGCAGCAGACATGTTTCCAAGCAAACCATCGGTTTCAGTGTTAGCTCCTGGGTCTCTTGGTTTCACGAGGCTAGCGTGGTAGATCATTATTTCATGTCTTATCGATTTTCCGCAACTGAAAAATAAGTAAGGTTAATTTGACTGGTATGATATCAGGTTACTCGTATGATAACACATTTGATGTTAGACTAAAGCTACTTAACTGCGATCCATACTCCTTCGGTCATCATGACACATTGGATGGCTTGGTTTATATGAACTCTAGCACCACTGAATCGTATCACTACGTTTTGCATTGTCCACGTCGATTATATTATGAACTACCACATTCTCATTTCATCGCGTTTTGTATTGTTTCATTTCTCATTGCAAACTTTTCTTCAAATGTCATCCGAACTAGTGTCATTCCTCATTTATTTATTTCCGCTTTGTGGGCAGGTTTTTTCCATCACTTCTGATATAGCAAAAGGAGGTATTCTATGGTGTTGGTTATGAAATGATATTCCTTTTACTTTGCACTAGTATATATTTCCAGTTCTCTTAACATTCACATCAATATTCCAAAGTACTTCAACACTACGCCACCAATATTAATCTGTCCTACATTATTGACAATTCCCTAATCTAAATATGACATGACATTTCTTATATGCCAGCCTCTGCATCAGACAAGCGCTGTAGAATAAAGAGGTCCGTCCCTGGACCTTCACTGGAGATTCATGGCCTCACCGATACATACAACTGAAGGATCAGAGATGTTTCAAAGAAATTTAGAAGGCACTTACTAAAAAGGAAATTATGTTTAAGGATTTATTTATGTATAACGGCTTACTGAGTGTTATTTTGTTATAAAATTATTACGAACGATTGTTTTAAATTTACAACATGCTAGATTAAGTTCTCATGTAAGTGACTGTTGTCTTTATGAGAATAAATTCTTTAAACACAAGTCATTACATAGTTTGACAATAAATAAAATTACCTATTTTCCACACGTATTTTGTTTATTGCTGGGAAATATAATTTTCGCGCATCCCGCTCTTGGGCGTTCTCTACACCCGCTAAATTTACAAGCCCTATTTTCACAAAATCAACACCTTAGTCATAGAGCTAGAAGCTTGGCTCTACATGAGATCTAATAACTTTTTGATGTAGAGCCTCGTCTTGGCAACATTTTACATGAAAATGTTTTTAGTGGGATTTCACTCCTTTTTTAAGTATGTCAATGTAATTTAAAACTCATACAAACTTCTATCCCGTAATTTAAGGGGTGGGGGGTGATTTAGTAAAAATCCTGAAATAGATATTGTATTATTTATATCAAGGAGACCCTGCACCGATCTTCAGACTTCTATTGTCAAAAATTTCTGAAGTCTTATACAAACTTCTATTCCCTAGTTTAAGGGGTTGGGGGGTAAAAGTTTTAGTTTTTTTGTTGTTGTTTGTGTATCAATAATAACTCACAATCATACATACCAAATTCCAGCTTTCTAGGAATTCAGGAAGTACGAACGAATTTTGATGATCATCAAAATTCGTTCGATCATCAAATACGTACGTAAGTGATGAAATCGGGGTTTTTAGATATCAATAAAATCTATATACTATGCAACTGAAACTTTTTACGTTTAATAAGTCCACTATTGACATAATACCCATAAATTTTGTATCAAAAAAACAATTTTCTTAGCCTGTAAACGCTGATAAATAAGAACTTTATGGGAAGAAGTGAAACATGCTTAGCTTAACAAGCTAAGCATACAAAATCCATGGTAGGTAGCTGCCTCCCTCGGTACACCCGTGGATGATGATAATGAAACAAAACAAGGAACAATGAGAAAATAATTTATTCATCTTCAAGGTATAAGGAATGGTTGTCTCACTGTCAGAATCCATTTCATGGAAGACTTAAAAAGGTTACGTCTTTTAGGGTGGGTTCGTAAATTTTAACCGAAGCTATCTTTAACTTTAGCTATTACCGATCGAATGACAAAATGCGCGAGCCGACATCGCGACAGGGAAGGGAGTCATAATTTTAATGGCCTATTGGCTTGCGGATTTTGACATTCGGTCGGTAACAGCTAAAGTTAGCTGCGGTTAAAATGTACAAACAACCCACCCTTAGACGTAACTCGTAAAATAAATTTACCTACACGTAAATGCTGACATGATGGGTTATTTACATAAAGACAAAAACAGAAGTACTTCAAATAAATAAAATTGACTCTACAGTATAATAATATTAAATTTATGTAAAACAAGGCAAAGCGAATGTTTACCAAAAGTACAAACGGTAGTGACGTTCGTACGTGAAATATTACTAATTTTACTAATTAACTATTTAGCATAATAATAAAACTGTGATTAGGCCAAAATATTTTTTAGAATTTTTAATGTGTGTTAGGATTTATTATAAAAATATAGGGAAATTCATACTCATTTGTTTAGAAGTTTAACTAGTCTATCCGTCTCGGAAATCACTGAGCAGTCTAACTTAAGTACTTAAGTTATACATAATTAGATAAACAATAAATTATTACGACAACATGTTTATAACGATGTGCGATTAAGTAATTTATTTTAACGAAATTCCTTTCATGTGAACAATAGCTGATAGCCTTCTTTTCGTAATCACTGAGACATACCATAGTTATTACAAATACATTCCTACTTCTACGTTACATAATGGTTGTCCACTAATGGCAATACCGATCTAACAAGGTGATTAGATAATGGAATAGACTTGAATCATCCCTGATACATAAGGGAACATACCAAAACCACGCGACCCATTTAGGGGGGGAGGGGGGGCTTCAAAACACCACGATTGGTCACAGAGGGGAGGGGGGGTTTAGATTTTTGTCACGTAGTCAATATTTTAGCAACCATTGCGCCACACAAGTCAAATATAAGCAAAATTATTATTTCTAACTCTGTTTTTGCAAAAAAGTATTGAAAACCGTATTTATGAATTACCACGTGAAAACTAGGGGGAAGGGGGGGTCTTCTCATATACTACGGATGGTCACGAAGGGGGGGAGGGGAGTAAAAAGTTGGAAAAAATGGGTTACGTGGTTTTGGTATGTTCCCTAACTTGTCTAACCAGTTACCACCCTCTTGCTTGAGTCAGCTAAGCGACAGGAATGAGAATCAGATTATTTTATTTCTTCTCTTTCTCCTGTATTTCTAATTCATTTAAAAGCTACCACTACCGCTACGCCCAACCGCGTCAAAAACCATGCCGTTTTTGTTTTTCTGTCCGTGGATGGGCGTACAGGAATTACGTAATCCAGCACGGTATTTTTCTTCTTCAGTCAAATACAAGGCGGTGAGAACTACCTTATTTATTGATCTGTGATAATATCTTGTTTCTTATAACAAATTATTTGTTTCTGCACAAAATAATTAGTATACGGGTGGTTCTTCAAAATTTGGTTAACTTATAGCCTAATTTTGACAAAGATATTTTTAGATGGTTATCAGTAAATTTCTAATTGTATACTGTGGGTAAAACATCTACTTTGTTGCATCTAAAAGGGCCAGTCACTTTACTGAGTATTTTAAAAGAAATTCAAGTTTTTTTGAAATCATTTATCTAGGGACTGACGAGACATGATAGGGACTGATGCCAAAGAGGGTTAGTGTGTTTAATCACATGTTTATTGCAATTATTAACTTTAACAAAATGAAATAACTTAAGTACATAATAATATTAATTAAAACATCTGAAACTTGAAGCCGCTTTGTATCGCTTTGGTACGTTAAAGTCCTTAAGTTATAACGTTTATATCCAACATCATCACAGGAGGAGGAGGTTTTTTCTGCTGTATGTCAATCTTTTTATCTAATAATAATTATGATTTTTGATTAGGGTCGTTAGCCATGGCTTCAAATTCACTTTTTGGTGTAAGTGCTTTTTAATTTTTCGTCATTTTACGTTTCAGTCTTCTGTTTCTTTGTTGATCGCTGGCAAGTTTTTTCTTCAAATTATTAATGAGTGAGTCCTTCCTTTTCATTAGGTACCTATACCATTTCTTTTTTTTTCATTGAATCGTACTTCTTCTTTTAGCTTCAGCTCTTCTTCCATTGTTTATAATAGGAACTTCAGGAATATTGTCTTCGTCCGATAACGGTTTGTCGTTTTTAATTTTTTCCAAACGTATCTTTGCCTGTTCAGAATTTTTTTTGGCAAGTTACTCCCTGAAAAGTAATGTTTTCTTTTTAGGTGCCATATTCTGCAACAAATACACATATTTTATTATTAAAACCATGGATCACGCAGTATAATCGTCAGTTCCTAGGTGTGATATCAGGCACTAGTCACTTTTACGACGAGGGCCTGACGGTCTAGGGACTGACGAATCAAAGCAAAATCAAACATAACCTATTATTTAATAAAAACATAACAACCAGCAGGTGATCAAAATAACAAGGCAGATAATGCTCAGATTTACAATAAGTAATGAGTTCTATTATTAATTAACTATTTTTGAAACGACTTACCTAGGGACTGAGAGTATGACTGGCACAGCACGTGCTTCCGTAACAAAGTCGTCGACCGACTAAAAACGAAATGGCTGACGCGGTATTGGTCATGTTTACAACTAATGTCACATCGATGCTTTCGCTTGAGTAAGTTATGAAAAACGCCGTAAGCTTATATGGCGCGTATTTACGTATTTCGCAAATAGCTAGGGACTGATATTTCTTAACGCTTACACTTTTTAACGTGAAATAATATGATGAATGTTATTATTATTAAAAATTAAATCGCAATAACTAAGTTAATAATTTAATAATAAACGTGTTTAAGTCAAATTAAATCAAAGTATTATTTAGAGAATTAGAATAACAATGAAATGCTTGCTAAATTTGGGAGATCTTACATGGCTAGGGACTGATATTTGGAGTAGGAAGAAGCGATTTTCGGAAATATAAAATATTACGATATAAATCAAAGTGAGTGACCAAATTACATGAACTTCATATTATCGCTTAGTAGTTGCAAATATTGGATAAAATAGATATTAATATGCGAAAAATGCTGCTAACAGCAAGTTAACCAAATTTTGAAGAACCACCCATACTTGAGTACTCGTATGTAGGGTTTGGTTTGTTTAACCGTGAGGTCTATATTATTATTATTATTCGATAAACTTGAAATTCAAATTCAATTTTTTTTCAAACTCAGGGTACGAAAAAGTAGTGGCATTATGGCGTATCAACACCGTTAAGAAAAAATACTAGGACATAAAAGAAAATAAAAAATAACGTATACGACATAGGTACTGATCGCCAAAATTATACAAAACATCATTCGGAAAGTTATTTCGTTTTTTCCATCGGAGAAATTTATTGAATTTTTCGCAGCCAAGTTCACACTTTTTATCAAATTCGGCCGTCCATGTTCACGAATTGATGAATGTGAATTGTTTCTTAAACGTCAAGAAAATGCCCCAATTTTGAACTAAATCATTACTAGCTACGAGAAATGAGTTAACAAAAATGTTAAGCGCAAAAGATTATGAAGAAAAAAAGTTGAATCATATACCAACCGATGTTTATCAAGAAAAGGTTATGCTAGGGATCTGTTTGGTTGGATTTCAAGAGTCCTATTTGTGACCATAAACTAGAGATAGGTAATAAGCAAGAAACTGTTTTTTGAAAGTGTACTTACTGGAGGGCTTCCTTAGTTCACGGGGAAGAGCGCTACAAATAAAGTTGCCAGAGAGACTAAAATATATGGACAAAACTTTAAAAGTCGAAATTTGGTATTATGGCGGGACAAATAAATAATGCGATTGAAATAAAAATAGTTAAAATAGGCTACAATCCCATCTGATGGTCAGTGGAAATAGCGTCCAGGATGGTGAGCGCACTAACTAAAAGTAAAAGCACATTCACTTTTTTTTTAAGAGACATTCACATCATAGGCGGGCGGGGACGCGGACGCAGGCAAGCTATTCTAATAACTTTGCGGTGCTCATAATGAATGACGGGGCAAACCGCGTTGTCCATACCGACGGGATGTTCACACACACAGACAGAATAGACCCCTGAGGAACTCCAGTATTTGTAGCCATCGTTTCCATCGACTACAACACGGAAAGACCGGTCACCATTCTACGCTCATAGCTCTACAATCTACATTCCTAGTCGGTCGCTAAGAAAAGATCATTTTGTTCTAGGTATGAAATGAGATGCCTTTTAAAAGTATACTAACTACATAATTTTGCAGAGTATGGAGGTCATCCTCCATAAGATCCATTGGCTTTATTCACGACTAGACACCGCAGCGTTTTAAGAAACTCTTTGTTCGTAATGCGGAATTCTGACATTATTAAAGTACCGCATTGAGGACTGAGGTAGGTATTTGACGTGGTACGTTGTTGCCAGCATCTAGACGCGAATTTTCGGCAAACAGAGATTCAAACAAGTCTGCTTTCCCCTTCGCCGTATGTGCCAGGGAGCCATCCGGTTTTACCAGTGGAGGCAATGTAGGCTGACAAAACTCTCAACCGCTTTGTCGAGGGACTTAAAAGCTCTACATCCAGCCGGATGGTCGGAGAGCTTTGCGCTAATATGTTGAATACAGTATAAACTGATCTGTGCTTTTTATAAGACTTGACGGATTGGTTAAAAGCGTTTGTGTTATCCGGAGCTTTGTGGTCTCGAGCAACAACCCGTGATTAGTATGCCAAAAGTTTGCGCTTCTCAGCCTGAGCGTATTCAGCGTTGAACCAAGGATGAGCTTTGTCACCAAGGATGTGGAATCACATTTCAATATTCCGAGATTTTTAACCCCCGACGAAAAAGAGGGGTGTTAGAAGTTTGACGTGTCTGTGTAACCGTGTATCTGTGTATCTATATGTCTGTCTGTGGCATCGTAGCTCCCAAACGGATGATCCGATTTTGATCTAGAGTTTTTGTATTATATTGTAAAATAAGTACTTAAATCTAACAATAACAGATATCATAAATATGAATAAAGGCTTATAAACAGACAAATTGAACACTTTATGAAATATGGTAATTGTATAATGCAATATGGCATATCTGTAACTGCTAGTTTCATAACACTATTGAAGAGAAATAAACTTTTGAGTAGTAGGTAGGTCTAATTAATTAGCGACAGTGAGGTAATTGTACTGACTACTGACTGAGTGAAGGTCAAACATCAGTTGTAGATAATTTGGTGTAAATTGGTCTGGCACGATCAATTTAGCGATCTCTCACGAATCAGGTAAATAAATAAATAAAATAAATTTCTTCCTTTAAACATTGAACGAAGTGTCCAGTTTTATTAGTTATTATAGAAAAAGTAAATTAAAATATACGTCTAGATAGGCTTCTTTTCATTAAAGGGTTGCAAAAAAGGTGGTACCATACATACATATCTAGTAAGAGTAGGAAGGCATTTGAAAAAACACGAATAGCATTGCATATTGCAAATGCTTGAAAGAAGAACAGGAGGGATTTGTTTACCTTAAATAGCGTCTTGGTTTTTTTGACCTGAAGTTTGATGGACGTAAAATGGGTTTGTTTTTTCATCGAGTCATCTCCGCAAGGAAGCGACGAGGCTCATTTTGCTTTGATAAGTACCTAATACCTACTACCTACTACTAACATTCCCAGTTCTCTTCCGAAGTCCCGACCGAACTTTTTTCTGTCCATGCATAATAAATTTATACAATTTCTACTATGTAACTTTTTTCGTGGAAGCAAACAGCCTCAGCAAAAGGTGTATAAAAACAAAATAGGTACCTATTTTTGAGTGAACATTTTTATGATGAGGTTTCTTCCCGGCAAAATAACTACTTACAAATAGTTTTTTAGGAACCTACTTACAATTAGTCATCTTTGAGGATAATATGAAAGTATGAAGTGTTCATACCTACTACCCCTACTATGATTATTTTTATTACTCGCGCCTCGCATGAGTTACGTAGCATGACCCGAAGAGGATCGCTGACGCCGCCGACACGTGCAAGCAAGAGTTGTTTGTCTTAATATTAAAATGTGCAATTTGGCGATTTCGACATCTTGATCGATATTAATCTAATTAATAATTTTCTAAGAATAATTCATTCCTAATCTGATATCGATAGGAGGTAGACTAGGCTATTTTTAAGACTTTAATGTAATTTTTTATTAATTAAATTAGATTTAAAATTAAATCTGGCTTTTTTTTGGAGCCTCCGGCGGCAGTAAACGTAATTCATGCTTCGCTACGGGAAACATTCAATACCCGGAAATACAACAATAATCCTAATCAGTAAACGTTCTAAGAATTAGATAGTGAAGTAGGTACATAGTTAAAGTAAGTAATTAAGATACATTGTTTCCGCTCATTAAAACTTGGAAAATATCTATTTGAAGTACTGCGATAATTATTGTAATGCGATCCCGAAACCCAAGCTGTTATAAACTAAACCAAACGGATTTAATTACTTGAAAAAAATTTCGTCTACGACCGCTAAAAGTCATTGAGAAACATTCAATAAGGACGCCATTGTTATACGGCAATCGGTACTTTATTACTAAACAGAGCATATTATTTATGAGTTTAAAGTTAACAATGAAGTACTGTTCACTAAAAATATTTATAGTAGGTTAAACTCAAAGGTTCAATGTGGAATGTCTGTTTTGAATAAAGTAACACTATGAAAGCTAAAATAAGTAATGATAATTTTACTATAAACAGGTACCTAAACATTGAAGTTACAAGAAAATAAATAAAATTTTTTGGTAATAATTTATCCCTCCTGATGGTAAATGGCGATGAAGTCTAAGATGGAGACCGCACTAACTTAGTAAATACATGTACACTCAGAACAGGACAATAACAATGTAACAAAACTGAAATAAACAATACAAAAGGTGGTCTTGGTACACAGCGATCTCTTCCAGGCAACCTTGAGATGCGGAGTGGGTGAAAGAACAAAGTAAATAAGAAGGGGTAAGGTGCACGAGTAACGTAGAGAAGTTAAAATTAGCAAAAACCAAAATATACGCTGGAAGATTTGGAAGGTAACGATTTTTTAAAAGGAAAGATAGAAACGAAGGTCTAAGGTAGAAAACAAAGTCCGGAGATAATGGTCTTTAATTAGCCTATTAAAGGGATAAAAGGAACTAGCATGGCGGATGAATAAGGGAAGAACAACCCAGAGATGAACGGTAGTGACAGAAAAGAAGTGCTAAAAGGTGTAAGAATGAGCAAAAGTACAAAAGTGAGCAAAAATGAGTAAAGTAAGCAAAGATCTAGGTTTTTTTTAGTACAAGAGAGTTTAATTGTGGGTTAGATGAAGAAGGAAAGGAGATTCTCGTAATACAAAATGATATGACTTATAACTTATAACATCTACATATGTATAATAATAATATCCTCGTCATTAAATATTTGTTAGACTATCTTTACGTAGAGAACAACAATTATGATACTTATCAATGTCTTTATTCAAATTAAGTAATGTTGTTGATTTTAAATCGAAATTAGCTTATCATATTATTTCAGATTTATATAATCAGCAGGGTTTCCTAGTTCTCTTAATGGCGAATTGGAGATACTACAATTTTATCTCAGAGTATGATGTAGAACATGTAATTTGAAATTCAAACTTACCGTTCCTTTGTCTTAAATTCAAAAAGGTCCAAACCCTAAGTTGTGCTGAACAGATTCAAACTGAATACAAATTTTAATATGTTAGAAAATTTAATTAAACCTTTTTGTTTACTGTACAATTTGTTTCACAGAACTGAAAACCACGTTGTTATTGAGCGTCATCCAAGCTGTGTCTCCAGATCTTCAGAGAAGAGTAAATGAGTCAGTTCCAGTAAGAACAACTTGTTCTCTCTCAGAATATACATCTACAGCACATTGTTTGTATGAAGACCATCGCTTGACGTGTTCAAAAGGATTTTCTGAAGATTGGCTGAATGGAGTAAAGTAAGTTGAAGTTTCGTCTTGGCCTATTCAAATATTTGGAATTTAATTGCAAATGAAATAAGTTTTATTCGAAGTAGGTTTGTTACAAACGCTATCAAAGTATTTCAATTAAACTTTATTAACTGTATCATATCATACGGTGATAGAATATGGATATTATATAACTCATATAACTCATATTAGAGCCTTGTCAGGTACTTGTTTTCGCTGTTACGCTGTTGAAAAAGTAAGGAAACAGCAAAATATTAACTAATTGTTAACTACGTTAAAAATATTCTAATGATTCAAGAAGAGTGTCATTAGCAATTTTTTTTAATATGGAACAATGAAGGCCAAACTGATTGCACCAAATTTAGATTCAGTAAAACTAGTGGCTCATACATGTGTTTTTCTATTATAAAATGCAGTCTGAACTGACGGATATACCGTATCATACATTTAAAACAACTCCTATCAAATGGCATATGAATGGAAATCCTTTCAATCAGCACTGGAGTAGTAATCTGGATTCTTTTGCCATATTTTCTTCTCCATTTTCTTTTGCCATATTTTCTTCTCCATTTTCTTTTCCCATATTTTTTCTCCATTTTTTTAAGTTTTAAAATAACAATTAGTTCAAAAACCTAAAGAGAATTTATAGTTTTTTCTCATGCATTGAAAGTGCAAAGCTGAATGACTTAGAACGTATAAAAAATTAAAAAAGTATTACTTCTTTACTTAGTGCACTAAGTTTTTCGTAAGAGATATAATGTTACGTTTATTTGCAGACATGAAGTAACAAGCTTAGTAATGACGGACTGGCCTGGAAGATGTCTTAACGTAGGACGACTTCAAAAAAATTTTCCCGAACTACGAGTCCTTGATATTATCAATTGTACGGATATTACTAACTTTAAGGGACATTTCGCTGAAACAAGCAAAATTCAGGTACGCTTAATACATATACATTTATAATTAGTTGCCATTACCTTCGACTAAGAAACGTTTAACGCTCAAAGGAATCATTAACACGAGACCAAAAATATGCGTAAGAATGACAATGAGTGTAGAGAACTGTAGAGCACACCATACGGCTTATCTTTACTCGTAGTATGTTCATATAAGTAGAGTGCGTTAAATCAATTATTAGAACGTAAATATGTCACGTGAACGTAGTAATCTATTGTGTGAAATGTTCTATGACTATTTGGCATGTGATAGTTTAATACAAAATGGAATCATAGAATCTTGAAAATTAAATTAATATTTTCATAAATAAGGAGAGATATAATTATTATAATGTGTATACATAGTATCCCGTAAGTAGTGGCTCATAGAGAGCAGTTTGAAATTGGGCCTACCGTGTCAACATGACCTTGGTAAGTGTCACCGTTTTCGAGATTTTGATCTTTTTTAAAATTTCCAAAATTCGGGATCTTTACCCTACTTTTTCTTACTGAGTTCACAAAGAAGCAGATATTTTAATATTTATATTTTTTTTCTTATAGCTCTTTGTAGTATATGATTTTTTTAAAATTATTAGGGAACGCTGAGAAAATAGCGTGCACTATGGATATTTTTTTTTGATTTTCTTCGACACTATTTTGACACGAGATGATTGAAAAAATATGTACTGGGCAATTAAGGAATAGAAAGGACCCCGCACTAATTGTTTGAAAATTGTGTTTCAGCGGATTGGTCTGAATTTTTGGTATGTTGTAGCCCTAACCGTACAGATCAAAAGTCCCAATGGGCACAACCCCCTCAAATGCGTATTTTTCCCTCCAGGGGGCACTTTCCCCCCAAAGTCTATTTATTTGAATTCAGCGGAATCATTCTGAATTTTTAGTATGTTGTAGTCCTAATCATTTCAAACAAGAGTCCCAATGGGCACAAACCTCCATATTGCGTATGCTCTCCTTGAGGGAGCCCTAACAAACCCCCCCCCCCCCCATAGTCTATTTATTTGACTTCAGCGGAATCATTCTGAATTTTTGATACATTGTAGCCCTAATAGTACCAATCAATAGCCCCAATGGGCACGACCACCCATACTACCTGTTTTCTCCACCAGGGGACACTTACCCCCCCCCCCCCCCCGCCCCTCCCAGTCTATTTATTGGATTTCAGCGGAGTGATTCTGAATTTATGGTATGTTGTAGTTCTAACCATGCCAATCAAGAGTCCCTATAGAAACGAACCTCCAAGCGACGTATTTCCGCCACCAGGAGAAAGGAAAAACCCCCAAAGCTAATTCATTTAGAAATTAATTCGTAGATAGGCCCGAAGATGAGGAAAAGGGAGAGATAGCTATGTCCATTATAGACTGGGGGGAGGGGGGGGGTAAGCGTCCCCTGGTGAAGAAAACACGTAGTATGGGTGGTCGTGCCCATTGGGACTATTGATTGGTACTATTAGGGCTACAATGTATCAAAAATTCAGAATGATTCCGCTGAAATCAAGTAGACTATGGGGGGGGGGGGGGTGTTAGGGCTCCCTGAAGGAGAACATACGCAATATGGAGGTTTGTGCCCATTGGGACTCTTGTTTGGAATGATTAGGACTACAACATACTAAAAATTCAGAATGATTCCGCTGAATTCAAATAAATAGACTTTGGGGGGAAAGTGCCCCCTGGAGGGAAAAATACGCATTTGGGGGGGTTGTGCCCATTGGGACTTTTGATCTGTACGGTTAGGGCTACAACATACCAAAAATTCAGACCAATCCGCTGAAACACAATTTTCAAACAATTAGTGCGGGGTCCTTTAAAAATTAAATGGGTTTTGTTCAAAATTACGTTCTCTTAAATTAATAATCTAATGAATATTTAAAGTAATGATTAATTTCTGATTTTTCAACCTTTTAAAGAAAAAAAAATAACCTCAGAATTACTTGAAATATATTGTTTATTCAATAAATAATTCTTTGAAGTCTCTTAAATATTATTTTTTTTTCGGTAAAGTTGAATTTGAATTGTAAATTAACAACACAATATCCTTTTAATTATATTATTAACTGTCTGTTCTCAATTCGACTGTATTTTTTTATGTTTGTATTTATCCTCATTGACAGAAACTTGGAATCCATGGTCTTACCATGTTATGGGAGTTACCAGCTCATGTCATTAGACATATGCCGGAGTTAAGAATATTGGATCTACGCGGGAATGGATTAAGACACTTGAAACACAGTACTTTAGCTGAAACTTTGAGTCTGGAGAAAGTATACTTAAGTGGTAAGTGTCATGGATTACTGTTAATTTATAGCTAATGTTTGACGATTTGACAGTTGCAGGATTATGGATATAAAATTACAGAACGCCCGGTGGTCGGCAGTTGGAAGGATGGCCACTCGTGGTATAGTCTAAAATTTTAACAAATAATAACCGACTTCAAATGGAGTACATCCAATAAAAAAAGAATCATCGAAATCGGTTGGCGTGATATTGAGTTATTCGCCCATTTATCGCGCACATACTTTATGCAAATTTAAGATTTATATGCTTTTGACATGGATGCCATTGTCAGATCTCGCTCAAATTTAAGTGAAACCACACGACAAGCACCAGCTTTCGATTAAAAACATCAAAATCGGTTCACCCAGTCGAAAGTACTGAGGTAACAAACATAAAAAAAACTACAGTCGAAATGAGAACCTCCTCCTTTTTTTGAAGTCGGTTAAAAATTTCTTAAAAACCTCCTTGCTATAGGCACGTTAAGCCGTTGGTTCCGGTACACACCAGTACCATATACATACCAGTATTTAAACAATATCGGACACCTAGGCGGCCGCGGCATTAAAATTTCCGAAACTTAGTAAACGTTACCGATTTATTACTGGACCAGTGTGGAGTGCAACGAATTGGTCAATTGTGTAGAACCCGGGCCTTGTAAAGGACTCCTAATGGGTTAAAGCCAATCCAAGCTTTCAGAAGAATCTTTATAACTATTGCCCTTAATATAAAATTGTTCAAACATTAATTACAACCCGTTTTCTTCTTGGTGAATTTAACTGTTGCCCGTAATCGGTCAACCATTTTACAAATCGGGACGTCTGTTTGTTTTATACTAATAACACAGAATATTTTATTTTTGTTCTCTCTAAATAAGCATTACTGTTGCTATATAAGCTAAAATAAGACATTTTTTTATCACTGTTATTGCAAATCCCTGAGTTATGCCGCGGGGCTCCCAATTCAATTAAGTTGAGCCTCATACTGATTGAAATAAATGATCGTTGTGAAAATACTGTTTCAATATGGTTTCAATTAAATTATGTGGCTTAGTGGCTTCCTACCTACGACATGAGTGGTCCCGGGACTCCCTAGTCCTCCCGGCTGGGGCGGATATTTAGGGTCTACGCACACTTATTCAGCGCTATTCGCGTTTCGCTGAAGCTCTGCTTCTATTAGCCGCGCGTACGAATGTGTGTGTACGCTTGTAGTTGTATCTAATGCGTATGGAACTGAATATGCTGCGAAAACGTTATAATATCGTATAAGCAAGAACATTTTTGCACTAACAAGTAATATTAAAATATCCGCTTTTTACTAAGTGCATTTGGCTGTAGGTATACACGGTAAGTACATAATACCAAAACAACATTTTTTACAGTTTTTGTCTGTCTGTCTGTCTGTTTGTTTCGGCTAGTCTCTGAAATGGCTGAACTGATTTTGACGGGACTTTCACTGGCAGATAGCTGATGTAACAAGGAGTAAATTAGGCTTCTTTTATTTTTGAAAAAAAATAGTTTTGGAAAAAAACGCGATACGAAGTTCGCCGGGTCAGCTAGTTTATTAATATAAATTATTATTATTTTTCGGTCTAGTTTATTTATCTTTCTAGGCATCGGTAATGCTTTTGGTGTTGTAACTGATGTTCATGGAAAACGGTGCTCATTTACCATCGTTTTTCACATAAATAATCTAAGTACCTACTTATGATTTCATAGACAATCAATGGGACTGCAGCGATGGAGGTCTGGACTGGCTGGCTATGCAGCAGGATAACAGCACAATAAGAAGGCGGATAGAAGACTATTATCAGCTGGTTTGTCACCAACAGTTGTACAGAGGAAAACCACTGCACAAAGTCATGGATATTATACGGGTGAGTTGGACAGCCACATTAATTATTATTATACTTTTGATAGTTGCTTCTTTTTCATTTAAGTACTCATCCACAGTGTAAGTAACCTTTGTCTAAAAGTTGAGATTGTATTATACATTGAATGTGCATTTCACCTATCTACTTACATCTTTAGGATAACATAAATATAAGCATTATGCTCATGACACGCGAGCACTATTGGAGCACGTAGCTCACAGACCACATACCCTACATCAATGATATTATATATTAAAAAGAGGCAGATATTATGTCATAAGCGCGCGCGTTGTGTGACTCAAAATGCTCCCAATTGGGAACTCTTATTCAGGTGAAGAAAGAGATAGCGATGTAGTTTTGACGCGAGAGCGATAAAGACGTGCGATAAAGCAATAAAGCGTGCCTTGCGGACATCGGAACAGATTTTTCGGTTGATTTGTAAAGGCATAACGTATCTATATTTATTTAAACATCATTGCCCTACATTAGCACTCAGCAGATCTTCGTGTAGCACTCGCTATACACATACTCGCTTATTTGCATGTAGTCTACGCCTATAATCACAGAACATCTAATAATTAGTTATTAGATGTTCTGTGCCTATAATAATTATAATGACATTAAGAAAATTTCCTATTGGTTTAAATATGATATGTTAAAAATAATGTTTGTTATGTTGGCGTTCAATAAATAAATAAATGAATGAATGAATGAATGAATATTTATTTATTCACTTTCACAAATTAATACAAAATAAGTTCACAGTTAGTACACATATTATAATAGTGCTTTGTGAAAGTCTGGTGCCTGATGTAGGTTACAAGTACCTGAGTTACAGGTCACCAGTGCCCTCCCGCAGCATAATTAACGAATGGTACTTACGCTTAATGTTCGTGAGGTGACATTTTTTATTTTATTACAAATTTATTTACTAATAGCTAATTATTGTAGATTTATTACAACCACTAGATTCAGCTAAGTGTGTGCATGTGAGTGTGTGAGTGCGTGTGTGTGTGTGTGTGTGTGTGTGTGTGTGTGTGTATGGTGTGTATGGTGTGTATGTGTTGTGTGTGTGTGTGCGTGTGTGTGTGTGCGTGTGTGTGTGTAGTTTGCGTGTATGTGTGAGTGATTTAGTCATTTATAAGTATGCATATATAGACTTTATAAATAGGTACATAGTCATAGACAGATCCAGAGAGAGATTATGTAACAGGTTGATAAGATATTTTTTTTTTACACAATAAGATTTTGACTATAGTTATAGTTATGCGATGAAATAAAATTCATAATAAGGAATGTAGCGATACGTGGTCACTGTTCGCTTACAGAGGTGATAGTTTAGGGAGTAAATGTTGATAGGGGATAAATGTTTAATCTATTATATAAGAATGACCCTCGATGGCAGAAGAATTTGCGAGACAGGGAAGTGTTGAGAGGATTAGATGGACATACAGTACCTTTTCTCCTTTTGTTCTTTACGAGCTTGGAGTAAATATAAGAACAATCCGCACTGGAGCAGCTTGGTGGAGTATGCTCTAGGCCTCCTCAAGAGGAGGGATCCGTGCCCAGAAGTGGGCCATTAATGGGCTGTAACCAGCAGCCAGCCAATGCAACTGGAAAAACACATTACTAATTTAAAATTTTATCCGAAGGGAATTTACAATTCAATATCAGATTTTCGATAGGTATCATAATTTCATTCATAAAATCCCGCAGGTAACCCACTCGTATTTACTTTGAATGTTTTAATGGGCGTAAGAAAATACAAAGTTTGGATAAAGCGTAGAAAGTGGAATAAACTTTGTATAATAATTACGATAGCCAAATATTTACGATAATATCTAAATTCTAAATAAATGTTAACTAATTTAATTATTCCGTTTTCCGTCATCACAGCTGCTTGAGTCTACCCCTTGAGTTTATGGACAACAATTAATACAGTTACAACAATGCGTCGGTAATGCTTTTAGGGTTTGATAATCAGGTGGTTTGCCTGAACTTTTGTCGGCTAGATACATAAAAAAGGAGTATGAATGGCACCAATGAATATGCATATTACAAAGTTGATGAGTATTTAAATGACAAGACTGCTTGGACATGAGTTTTTTTTATATCAAATATTGCAATAAGTAGTATTAAGTGGTGTCTGTAACTGTGAGTAGGAAAAAAATAATCCCGGGAGTTTCTTGCCGCTTCTTCTCCCGGGACCACTCACGGTAGGGATTTGTTGAAGCGATGGCGTTGAGTGACTTTCGAAAAGTGTTTGTAACAAACCTACTTCGAATAAAACTTATTTCATTTCATTTCATTTCATTTCTTATTTCATTTCATTTCATTTCTTATTTCATTTCATTTCATTTCTTATTTCATTTCATTTCATTTCATTGCACCAATGAATATGGGCTTGAGTAACAATTTGCACATTTTTATATTATTACTATTTTCTTTTGTCTTTGCAGCCGTATTTTCAATAACTCATAAGAATTATGACAACATATAGCTGCACTAAGAATCTAATAATAAGATACATGACTGTAAATGAGTTGGCTATATTAGGCGCTTTGTGTCATACGAGCATGGCTATGCAATAAGAAATAATCCCTGTTGACAGTGCAAACGGTATGGTGTTGATAAAATGTCTGAAAATAGCTCAATAATCAAGTTTATTGATGGCACTAAAAAAAACTAATAAGTGTTAACTGATAAAAATGGCGGAACGTCGAATGATCTAGCTTATCAACGAATTTATTAATGTTTACATTTTTAGGCGATGAACCCATAATATGAATTTTTGATGCATGTTTATACAAACTTGCAGCAGGATCTTGATCTATAGCAACGGCTTCCGCTATGTCACGGTAACGTGCGCTAGTTTTGAACGGAGTTTACTTGCGTCCCTGCCCTTCTCAGCGATTCCTGTCGCCACCATCGTATTCATCTTGTAATTTAAAATTCGTATTAAATCGCCTCTACTGTCTACAGGTCTCTCTCGTTTTCTTACTATTAGGTATGAAAAGGAGGTAGGAGGAGGAAGGAAGGAGAAGGTAGGTTAGGAGGAGGATGGTAAGCTATGAAATTGGAGATTTGTATGAAAATTTTAAAATATAAAAATTTTGGGAGGTATTTTTTAAAATTTTAGCTAATCAAAGTACTAGCTCAAATTATCTATACAATTTTGCCATTTTGATGGCAGTTTGTTTATCTCTTTACTTTAGCAGTCTGCCGGACGGGAGGCGATGAAGTCAGAGAAAGCGTTTTGTACTGCCTCTGGGGCGTTGAACTTTTCCCACTTAAAATTGTCTTATTTTTGAAAAAAGTAGAAATCTGTTGGGGCAAGGTCCGGTGAGTAGAGCTTCCAGCTGTAACTCTTGTAGCTTTGCGATGGTCTGTCGTGAAGTTTGAGCCGCGCGTTGTTGTGGAGAAGCAATGGGGAAGAGTGATTGAGCAGTCTTGGTTCGAGCTTCGAGGTTGGTGCGAGCTTCTCCATCATTGTTTGCAATTCTTATTAATAGGTGTACAAGTGTGACACTGGTCCACCAGACAGACACCATTATTCTCCTATGAGTAATCTTTTCTTTTACATACTGATTAGGTTCTGTACCCGGATCCACCCACTGAGATGAACGTTTACGGTTATCGTACAAGAACCACTTTTTATCGCAGGTAAGAGTTCGATTTAGAATTCCCTCGTTTCAATGCCGATTCAGTAGTGCTATGCATGCTTCGACGCGAAAATCTCGCTGTTGGTCGCTTAGTTTGTGTAGCACCCACTTATCTAGCTTTTTTTATCTTTCCGATTTGACGCAAGTGCTTCAATATGTCTGTGGCTTCAATGTTGTTTTGACACTAACTCCAAAGCCTGAAGCAAGCTCAGCCGTAAATTGAGTTGGATCCGCTTCCACTATCGCCTTCAATTATTCGTCGTTTTTGACAATGGTTACCAGCCGACCGCGAGGCTCATTCTTCAACTCAAAATTTCCAGATTTAAAAAGATTGAACCAATAATTGACTGTGTTTATGCAAGCAGTGTTAGGCCCGTACACGTCGTAAATATTTCGTGTTGTTTGCATAGTGGTATTTCCATGAACTTCCAGAAGCTCATATTCGAAAATTGTGCGAAATTTCAGTTTATCTATGGCGTCAAAAACTTCCATAATTTCACAAAAACAAAAACTATCTAAAAACAAATGACTGAATTTGAAATTAAAACAACACGGCTTTTGAATAAAATTAATTTGAATTTCGAATTGTGCACCGATCCACAGATAATTGAATCTGAAAATGCTGGTTAAAAAATTTCCAATTTCATAGGTAATGTGCCTGGTTCATAAGGTTCAAACCATTTAATAATATGGCTCATAAAATAGTTTTCCCCCCTCCGGCACGAAAGGAGCACTTTTGTTGCGTAATTCTCCTCAACCAATCACAGGGCGTTCCAGTCACTGGTCATAAATTCCTATACATTATTTTAATTTCGTGTTATTTGCAAAGTGATTTACTTTAAAATAAAGTGAAATATGTTTTTAGCGCTACTAACTCATACAATAATAACAATTTATGGTATATTTTCAATGTTGTCAAATACACTATTGGACACATTTCATTAGGCCTTTGACGAAAAAACAAAAATTTGCTGGAAGAATTATTTGTAGCACTCTTACCATTTAGGTAGGTAGAAATAAATGTAGTTTTCTGTGAATAAAATAATATCTTACTTTTATTTCATGTCCTATTCGAAAGCGGCAATGTTAAAGAAGCCAAAAATTGAATGGAAGGAAATTCTTAAAAGAAAACAAAATGTTTTTGTTTGATGATAATAATATAACAAAGCGTAAATAAAACAGAAATAAAATGATTGTTTTTACGGAAGGGGCGGAATAATTGGGTGAAATTTTAATTATTGACTCTATTTTTGTACCCCTTACAGTTCTTACAAAACTTAATTTAAAGTTGCAAATAAGCAACAAATTTTGTTGTTGGAGTTACGGGAAAATGTACCTACTTACGTTATTTTATCTTTGTCGCATTGCTTATGCGTGAAAACACGAAATTAAACTTTAAACTTCGCAGTCGAATCCTTGGAACATGATATTGTACTTCTTCTACATGAGTCCTTTTTTACCCGACTGACAAGAAAGGGTTAAGTTTTTCGTGCGTATCTTGTATGTAGGTATGTATACAATGTATGTGTGCGTGTAATGATCTTTATTAGCTCATATCAATGATATAGTTTAATATCATTGCCTCATATCTTCCAAACCGCTGAACGGATTTATATAATAAAGATATCGTTAGATTCAGCTTGATAAACCAAGTGTTCTTTGATAAGTGAAATTAAACAAAAACAAATATGGTGGCTGTGAGATGCCATTATTTGAAGTATTAAAAATATAAATACATCGAATAATACATTATGGGTATCAAATTAAAGAGCTCACTTGAAGGATTTCAAAAAATAAAATACCATATTATATATAGTTATTATAACATGATAGTTTTTTGATGGTAAGTTTTTTAATTTTTTTATTTTCACTAGGTACTTAGGGTTCCGTACCTGTCGCGTCGTCCAAAATACATATATCAAGCCACATACTTATTACAAAATCGCCCATAGACTACTTTACCGTGAGTCTAAGAATAAATCAAAGTACTAGCACTAATCATACAAAATCTCCTTAAACTTTGATGCAAGTAAAATATCAATTATAATATAACCCAAATATTAGTAAGACAAATATCGCGCGTCAATCACTATCTTATCAAGTAGGTATCTATTTTTATAATTATTATGAAGTGAAGGTTTTATCTCTTCGAAATTGCGTGAATAAGGCTTAACGGTTATGTTTGAAATATATATTTTTTTATTCACCGACTGAGGTATTCAGACATATTCTATTTATACTTTTTCTTGTACATCAGAGCAAGATTACAACAAAATAGACAAAATATTATAATAATTCTTGAATATTTTGCTTAATATTCATCTGGTAATTAGCTGCCAAACGGCTTGGAACTCCCAGCCGCAACACCACTCATCATCAGGGTTTTCATCTGCTTGTTATTTAACTCTGAGTATTATCCAGAGACCTGGGTGACCGCTAGTGGCAAAACATTCTTGAGCGTTTCCGTCCTTCGGAGGGCACGTAAAGCCGTCGGTCCCGGTTGTTATCATATGATAACAGTCGTTAAGCCATGTCGGAGGCCCTCGGTCGGTTTGAAAACTTCCGACATTCGGGTTGGCCACTAACCCTTCCACCAATCCGCACTGGAGCAGCGTGGTGGAGTATGCTCTAGGCCTCCTCAAGAGGAGAGACCTGTGCCCAGTAGTGGGCCATTAATGGGTTGAAGCCATTATCCAGAGATTATGGATAGATATTAGGGCCGTTGATGTATTTAGGTTAAACAATAATTATCTGTATATCTAATTCTATTTAACATTTCAGATGGTACGTCAAACCTGTCCGGAGCCGTGCGCGTGTGCGATGACCCACGTGGTGTCGGACCGCGATGGAGCCATCATCCCGCTGATCACGGTGGACTGCGCCAACAAACAGCTTGAGGCCCCTCCCGCCACCCTCCCGCCTAGTACCACCACGTTGCGGCTAGAAGGAAACAAGGTAAATCCCATACAAAAAAGCAAAGCAAAAGCAAAGCAACAAACCATAATTGTCCCACTGCTGGGCTCGGGGTCTCCTCTCATAATGTGAGGGGTACAGGCCATAGTCTACCACGCTGGCCAAGTGCGGACTGGTAGACTTCACACACCTTTGAGAACGTTATGGAGAACTCTCAGGTTTCCTCACGATGTTTTCCTTCATCGAAGCAAACAAAAACATAAACGCTTACACCAATGATGTTTAATAATATCATTGGCTTACACACTCAACCTCGCAGTAGGTATGACATGGACGACACATACAACACATCACAACAATACCCATTACCCGAGTACAAATATTTATCTGTCACATAAATATTTACCCCGGCCGGGAATCGAACCCGGGGCCCTCGCTTCGCAGGCAGGGTCGCTACCAACTAGGCTACTGGGTCGTCGAATAATCGCAGTACGTGTTTTTTCAGGGAACCTCCTGTACTATAGGTTAAGTGGGATGCTAATGTTTGTTTTTTGTTGCTCTTTCATTAACTACTGAATGTAATTCATGAAATTTTATACACAGGTAGATTACGATGTGAAATAAGATAAATGGTAATTATTATCCCCTCTTGACTACAATCCCACCGGATGGTAAGTTACGAGGTGGTCTCGAAAAGGATTATTTTTCCTGAAGGGAAGCGAGAGCGGATTCGTTAGTTAATGTAAATAAATATATTCCGTTTTTAGGGTTCCGAAGTAAAATAACCCTTATAGTTTCGTCATGTCCGTCCGTCCATCTGTCCGAAGCAAAGCGCCGAGACCTAGGCTAGAAAGCTGTAATTTAGCATGGATATACATATTTATTAAAACTTCAGAATCGTAGAATAAAATATTGAAAAACATTTTTTTCAGCGTATCTCTGCTACAGGTAAGGTGAGGATGATTTTTTTATTCACCGCGTATCCTATAGTGTGGGATATCGTTGAAAAGGTAGTTATATATTATGTGTCTTCTAAGATCAATTTTTGGAATTACGGGTCCGTTTGTGAAATATTTGGCTTTAAAGTGCTAATTTTGGTCAGAGCCAAGTGTTCCGCCCCCTGCTGGCTAAACAGCTTGAATTAGACAAGTATTCCGCGCGTTTTCGGCACCGTCATAATAGGCCATGTGCACAGGCTCTTTTTTTACCACAATCAACATCGTTGACGACGAGACGATCGCCTGCGGTGCGCGGCATTGTGAACGAGTAGCGATATGCAACGATGGATGCATAATTTTATTGAAAAACCAGAGAAACCGGGAAACCCCGGGGTTTATTGCACCCCGGGAGGTCGGGAGGTTAACCATTATTACTGGAGTCTCCCGGGCAATGGGACGGTTGGGAACCCTACCCCCTCCCCTCACGACTGTCCCGCTCTTGTGACCTCTTTAGACTTTAGACATCTGAGTTGAAATAGTTAGGATCCGAACCTATTCGGGCATGTAAAGGTCAAAGAGAGGCTGTAATTAAGTACATTTATTAACATCTAACTAACCTCACAAATCTATAGGGTGTCTCTATATTCCACACCTATGTATAAAATACGATTGATTTTTATATGAATGAACATTTTTCTTGGGGCCAATCTCAGAGGCCCAGAGGCCATTTATTGTAAAATATGTACTTACACTATATTGAAGGATTGTAATATCGTATTGTAATATCGTTTACCATTTCTGATCAAAGCAATAACATTGAAATAAAACTCTTGCGATTATGAAATATCTATAATAGGTACTAAAAATGAAAACGGGTGTCATTACTGGTTGTTAGAAAAATAACCTGTAATCTTATTGTTAGTAATATCGTTACAAATATTCAAAATAATCATTTTCCATTACTATATCCTTTTCCCAATACTTATTATTTTTAACATTGTAAATAAGTATGTTTTTCAAATTTATCTTAATCTAAATGTTAAAATCGATAAAAATCGACTCAAAGTGTGGCGGATTGCGTATCAATATTGCTAACAAAGTACGGTTGCAACTTGCAATCTTGATCATCTGTGATCATCTATCTATTCATAATATCATGAAAATTAATTTCATGAACCATTCAAAGTGTCAATTTTAAGTAAAAATATGTAGATTTTAAATAACTGAGTATAAACATACTTCAAAGGTGTTAAAAATATTTGATAAACAGTAGACGCGGTTCGTTAGTTTCTCGAAATGCTACAATTACCAGGTAAGAACTTCAGAAAAAGAAAATTCTTGATTGGATATCATTGTTTCGTAAAAAAACTTCGTAACTTTAAAACTTTTAAGGGGTAGCCCCGTAGTAAGTAAAGGTCACCTTCAAATTAATTTGAAGTTGAAAAAAAATTTCTTTCTTCATATACTCAAATGGACGCCCACGGAATTATAATAAAGTTTTTTTTATGCAATGACTATAGTTACGTAAAGCCTGTAAAAACAACATCTACTGCCACCTCTGTGACGCTGCACGTGACCTACCGCGAGTAGAAATGTAACACGCAATGATATTATAGGAAAAAATGTTTTATTTTTTCTAAGATCATCGGTAGCACAGTAAATATATTACAAATATAGGAAGGCCTGCAAGCCGTTGTCGTTAAGCCATGTCGGAGACCCTCGGGCGGTTTGAAAACTTTCGACACTCGGGTTAGCCACTAACCCCTCCACCAATCCTCACTGGAGCAGCGTGGTAGAGTATGCTCTAGGCCTCCTCAAGAGGAGAGACAGTGCCCAGCAGTGGGCCATTAATGGATTCAAGCCTGCAGGCGGCTAGTAGGCCAATAAAAATGTCAAGTTGCTCATATGAAACACGACGGGATGCAGCCATGGCGAATATCAGAATACGAATGCTCAAATCCACCACCATCACAAAATAAATCTTTCATCTCTTTGAAAGTGCGTAAAAATATTCAACATTGCTCTTATGCATTTTAAATTATCGCTCCTAAATCACACATTTTATTTGATATTTGGATATCTCACTGTATCATGTATTCTAATGTTTGTCACCCACATGGATAATATTATAATGAATTTTAAATAGTAAAATTTACCAAGACTTTAATAAGTATGTAAACGGAAGATAATTATTTATTAATATTACTTACGCGTATGCGTAAATACAGTAGGTACATTTATTTTGTATCTTACATAGGTATAACATTTTTCTGATTAGGAACAAGATACGGGTATGACAATCCAATTAATTGAATTCTCTGGAGGATTACCTACGATTTTTTCATTCGTACAGAAAATCACTATTGCTGTACACTATCTAAAGAAAATATAAGGGAAAATACATGCCCCGGTTTAGGCCTTTCGTATGAGTTTCATTGTGATCTGTAATTTTAGTGTTTTTAAAGTTATTTTACGTTCACATGCGGTGGCAAGTGACCGTCGCCGACCATGCATATTGCACATTGCACATAGTATTATTATGTAACATCAAATCTTAATCTTAATTATATGTTATCGAAGCATCTCTTTATCTAGTAGGTAGATTTACGTTTTCGATTCGAACAATGATGCAAATCAGCCAAAAAATTCAAGAAATTATAATCAAAGTAGATTTTCATTGTGCATACAAAATACCAGCGTTGCGTTCATGAAATGAAATGAAATTGTTATAGGAAGTTGTTTTTGATAAAAACATTTTAAAAGATAAATTACACCGTTGCTTTGTAGACAAAAGAAGTCTCCAAAAAAGGTATAACAACGGCTCTCGAAGAGTATTTTTGAATAAACAGAGAAATCATATGAATTAACTACACGAGTAACCGCCCTCGCTTTGCTTCAGTTTTTTTTATTTTTTACACCTTGGGTTACATTATTGGAGTTTTATTAAGGATCCCTAATTTTTTTGATAGTTTTATAAAGCCTATGTCACCCGGCGATAATGTAGCTTCCCAACAGTGAAAGAAATTTTCAAATCAGTTCAGTAGTTTCGGAGCCTATTCAATGCAAACAATCAAATTTTTCCTCTTTATAATATTAGTATAGATAAGTAGTATAGATTACATTCGACTGCTTTCCTCACTACATTGGATACTAATTTCGCAATTTCCTGAGCGAAAAACAAACAACTCGATGTTGATTGACATATTTGCCCTTTCGGGTCACTAGTCGCCAAGCTCTTGGTTTCTCAACTCTTCAAACAGCAATTACATCCATCCATTGTTTCTTAGATTAATTGTTGGTGTAAGAAAATCGTTCCAGATAATTCCAGATATAACCTTTACCGTGGCAACCGTTCGGGGGTCGATCAGCCTATTATACGCAGGAGTTAGCGGGGGTGCTGTAAGTTTCAAATTTCAAAGCGAATATAGTGACCCTAGTTTGACTTGTTTCATACTTAATCATAATAATGGTTCACAAAACTGTGCTTGTCTGCGGCAACATAATAACGGCAAGATAATGAAAACTAAAAGGTTTTGGCTGAATAGAAATACGAGCTTTAGTAACGATAAAGCTCAGACTGCTTTCATTATAAACCTATTATAGTACTTACTATAAGTATATTTCCTAATGGATCTTGATAATGGTTTTATCTTATGTAGTTAAGCAAAGGTAAAAGGCGTGTGTTTCTTATCCGACTGCACCAGAAGGAGAGTTATGTTTTTCGAGTGTAAGTATGTATGTATGTATTCAGCTTGAGAGGTGCCGTTAGATTCGTCCTAATTGTGAGAGGTACATGTATATCAAAACACTGGGTATATCAAAATTGAAAAACAATTAAAATGGCCGATTTTTTGCACAATATTGCGTCTTCAACAATTTTTTTTTCTCAAAACCTATCGTGTAGGAGCGTGTAGGGTATCGTTGAATAGGTATTCAAAGATGATTTTTAGGTTTCTTTCATCATTTTTAAATTTATAAGAAACAGTTTAGGACATATAACGATTTAATGTTGTTTAAGCAATTTCAATGAAATGAAAACATTATGAATTTTACCGTCTTATAATCCTAATAAAGTCAATGAATCCTGTTAACAAAATTTTTTATTTTACAAATAAAAATTATAATAAAACAAAAAAAAAACCGACTGTATAATAAAAATTAAAAAGAAAAAAAAACAGGCCCATTATAAACGGTCTAGTTTAGAATGTTTTGTTAAAGATAATAACTGAATAACAAATCCATAAAAGGATTAGTCGGTACCCATTTAAATTTAAATTTTACAGGGCTGACTGAAAAAACAAACAAACAAGATTTGATTGGTTGAAGAATGGGTCCCAACTGTTAATCCTTCTATTGTTTAGTTATTCACTATCAACTATTACCTTTAACACCATTCTAAACTACTTGGATTGTTTTAGTTTTTATTACACAGTCGGGTTTTTGTTTTATTATTTCACTTATTTTTATTGCCGGTTTGTTTCTTCTGTTTCTGTACTAACAACACATCAATGATGACTTTTGGTCTAAGGTAAGATGCTGATGACCATGAGTGGCGGTGACCACTTAGGCACTTACCCTTTGATCAGGTGTCCTATCACCTATTTATTCTAGAGCTTTTTTTTCATCTTGATACTATGGACTAGGTTTATTAGACTTTTAATTAGGTTTTGCTTTCAAGTGTTCTTCACGAATGTCGTAACTTGATTGAAATTGTGGTAATTCAAAGATTAATGAATCTCCAGGGTAACGACGTAACAACTTTATCGCATTAGTCGTGTAGATTTAATTAGTACGTATTCAATCTTGATGCGTGATAAGGAGAAAATTACGTTAAATGTTATCGCTATTTTCTCTATTAGAAAGTTTGTTATGCAATAGAAAATCTGAACGCCAGGCGCCAGACCCGCAAGCCTGATTATGTTTATGGAAATAGCCGGCAAACGAGCTGACGATCCACCTGATGGTAAGTGGCTATCGTCGCCCATGGACATCAGCAACATCAAAGGCAACACTGATGCGTTGCCGGCCAAGAAAGAGAGAAGAAAAAGAAAGAAGGAACTGGTTCTCAAGCCCCCAGCCGGAACACGACGAGTCGTTTGGCGGCTGACTCATGCCCAAGGGTGGTAGCTATCCAGGCGAACCCCATGGAGAAATAATATTTGTAATATGTAATTATGATTGGGGAGCGATCTTGTACATTATATGTTATGCATGCCAGATTTGTTATAAACTAAGATGTGCCATGTAACATACCTATGATGAGGAGCATCATGGCAGCGAGGCTAACAAAGAAATAAACTGTAAATCACTAGCAAAGTAGGTAACTCTTTTTTAACGTTCTTCCTACGTTAACCAAATCAATTTATGAAATTTCAACCCCGTTGGATGGAAGTAACTAGGTAACTCTTATTTCATTATTTAATATGTATCTCATACATATTACAGTGAAACCTGGTTAATTGGGATCTCAAGGGACCAAGACATATGTACCAATTATTGAGGGTTTCCAATAATCCAGTTTTCCAATTAAGCAGGTTTAAAATTATAGTTGTCTCAATTATAGAGGCCCCCGCTTACAGAGGTCGAAATGTGCCGTTATTCCATTTTTAGAGGTGGAAATGTTAATAAAAATGCGTATTTTTGGTATTATGAATTTAATGTAGATAATTATGAATGTGACCTGAGACCGAATTTTCTCGTTGTTTTTAATAATTCTACACAGGGTTGACTTTGGTATGTTATTCTCCCTACACAGTTCATCACGCGACTTTCCACAATCATAATCTGATAGAAGTTTTAATTTTTCAGATACTGATAACGTTTTATATTTACGTTTGGACATTTTGTACACTTTTATTCCCTTGTTTTTAGGTCAAAACCTGAGATAGTACTGACAAACAAAGCATGCGCGAAAGACGACGCGAAATGTATGTAAAAAAATATGTCAAAACGTGTTAAAACCTGATTAATTTGTCTCACTTATACAGGTATTTGAGCTACAGAGTCTCAATTATAGAGGTAAACATCGAAAAAATCTTAGAATTCAAACCTCATTTAACCAGGTTCAAAAAGTCCCATTTAGCAGAGGTATTTTAATGAAAAAGAACCGGGACCTCATTGCAACTCTCAATAATAGAGGTTTCTCACTTATCCAGGTCCCACTTAACCAGGTTTCACTGTATATGCTAACAAACTAATGAACAAAGCAAGTTAAATAAAAGCTTGTAAATAGCATCATAATCGTCATAGCGATGTTATTACAATATTTATCAAGTTACTTGATACAACAAAATATGACACCACTGATATTTATACTTGCGACGTGCGTTTGTACTAAATAAGTGCAAGAAGACACCTTATAATATTTTTGTTTATCTAAACTCTTCTAAACTTTCTGTTGACACCGTAAATTTGATATTGGTAGACTGCTGATGCTACGTCAGCTTATAGCTTTGAATAAACTAAATAACATCCTGTGTTTAATTTGAGAACAGCACTGTTTGTGACACTTTGTTTATAATTATTTTATAAATATATATTGCTGGTAGCAGTGCTTTATTATTACCGTACCTATTATTAAAAAGATTATCTACATACCTAGTATATAGTATACATATCTGATGGTGTTGAATGAATTGATTTAATACCGTCACTGTTTAGTTGGGATAAAAGGCCAGCTTACTATCATTGTTTTACTATCATCACTCTGCATTTGTTGGTAAATATTATACATGTGAATAATTAATGTGCTCTGTGCTGTCGGGCCAAAGATCCCGAGATCCTGGGTTGTACGACACAACCTGAGCTTGTCTTGTTCTGGCGGCCTAGGCACGCCACTGAGTATATACCTACCCGTATATACTGGTTTCACATTCTCACACAGAATGCCCTCCTGGGTCACCCAGACTGACCGACATGATCCATTTTTTTAATAAACAAAATAAATAAGTATACTCCAGTATTTCCAAATCAGATTCCGAAGAGCTGCTCGTATTCATTGTAGGTACACTTAAAATATATTATAAAATGTTTTTGTGTTTAAACAACAATAATGTTTTCTTGCTATTTATTCATAAACAGGTAAAAATCTCACATCTGTGCGTCACATGGCGTCATGGAATAGATAAACGCTGCAAAATGGTCAGTTAATTTAGTAAAGTTCAAACAGAGTTTGTCTTTTACCGCATTGTTTAGAAACGTTTTTCGGACCCATTAGGTTTATTGAATAGATAAACCCCTAACAAAAAAAGGATTTCAGAAACCAGGCATCAGTCTTAAATTGCGAGGAACTCTTTTATTCAAATGACCAAATGTGCGTCTGTTATTGCTTTCTTGTTTGAGGAATTCACATTCTATTCAAATAACCAGATGTGGCATCATACCGACTTTTTTGTCAAGTTTACTACAGTCAAGTTGTGCTACAGTCAAGTTGTGCTACAGTCAAGTTGTGCTACAGTCAGTTAGGTTAGATTAGGTTAACAATTGCGAAGAAAGTTCCTGCATTTACTCATAATGTCTAAACGAAAAATCAATGTGTTGTATTTGAGTGATAATTTTACAAATTTTTTTTTGAACATGCGGCGGATATGGATCAAACCATATTTAACTAGAAAAAAAAACATAATCATAATGTAAAAACAGAAACTCAATTGAAATGAACGGATTTTATAAAGTAAATTTTGATGTTTTTGCGGTATTTTTAAAGACCTTTTTAAATGAGACAGACCTCCCCTATACCTCTGTAAGCTAGAAACTCGTATTAGTGAGAAACCTCTCTACGAGAAAAATATATCGCGATCCCTTGAGCTCTCACTTATCCAGGTTCGACTGTACGTACTTTCATGCCAATCTACCAGGAAATCTTAAGAAAAAAGCAACTAAGTTTAGTTTACTTTACTTTTACTTTACTTTACTTTACTTTTACGTTTACTTAGGATGTTTTTGTTTTTGATTTTCTTCTACACAACTTTGAGGCTTGGTGGTTGAAAAAAAATGTATTTACTGAGTTGGGCAATTGTTGGCTTATTAATTAAAAACTTGGCTGTTTAGTGGAGATTTTAAAAAGACGCGAAAAGGTTTCCTGATAAGTAAGAGTAGATTGACATGAAACTACATACTGGTATTGTAGAACAACTATCTAGCTCATTTGTGGACTCAGCAGTTTTTTCAAGTCTGTGACTCAGCAATAAAAAGTTGGGAGAAGAAGCTGAATTTCAGAAAAGTTAAACAGAGGTCAAAATCTCCAAAACGGTGCCACTTTTACTGAGGTCATTTTCATAATTTTTTGACATTTGGTAGATACCATTTGGTGGTACCAACCATGCTATGTCAGTTTTCGTTTGTCGCACTACTTTTGGGAGATCCTGTATAAGCTGCAAATGTTATATATGTGAAAATAAAGAACAGAGGTACTTTTGACGACAATATATGATGTTATTTCAATATGGATCAACTCGAATTAATTCTAATACTTTCAAAAGTCAAAGTCAAAATATTTTATTCATATAGGTATCACTGATACACTTATGCACGTCTTTTTTGGCTTTTCGGAAGGTGCTTTGTCGTGGAGGAGAAGAAAAGCCTAAAGAAACTCCTCAGCACATCTTTTAAAAAAATATTACAAAAAAAGATAATAATACAAAAGTATTTACTATTCTGAGCGGAACTGGTTGCAGAGCTGGTCATTTCCATGCGTCTTTATCATTTAAATACTCGTCTACACTATAATAACCCTTGCCTAACAATTGTGTCTTTACACGTTTTTTGAAAGTTTCTATTGGCAAGTCACGTATTAATTTTGGGATTTTATTATAGAAATGTATACCAAGCCCTATGAAAGATCGCTGCACTTTACTTAGGCGGAACGAAGGCGTAACAAATTGATGCATTCTTTTCGTATGGCGATTATTAATATCAAAATTTTGTTTATACGCGTTTATATTCTTCCGTATAAAAACTACATTGTTAAAGATATACTGGGAAGCTACTGTAAGTATGTATACCTATTTCCTTGAACTTTTCACGCAAAGATTCCCGAGACCTAAGTTTATAATAATAAGTCAAATGAAAAATTTTTTTTTTTTTAAACGCTTTTATTTCAATAATGTTTAGTTTATAAAATTAGCTACAAGTTGTGAAAATTTCAAGTCTCTACGTAAAATAGAACATAGAGAATTATGCGTCTAAAGTCTGAAAATCGTTTTTTTTAATTTAACAACAAATAAACAATGAAAATTAGTTTAAAATATGATTTTCGTGTATTGTCATCGGAAATACACATGTCTGCCAAATTTCATCAATTTTCATTAAAGGGAAGTCATTCAAATTAACGTTATAAGATTTGATCCTTTGATCCTCCGAAGTGAAGCTAAATATAAAAGCGTTTAATAACCTTATTGCCGTGTAAATAGAGTAGCATTTTGATCATAATATTGAAGATTTGATGCTTTGATGCTCCGAAGTGAAGCTAAATAAAAGCGTTTAAATAGCCCTAACTGCCCGTTTCTGGAGTATGAAAATTTGTTTTATATTGGCTGCTTTGCCCCACAGCAAGATGGCATAAGACATAACACTGTGGAAATAAGCAAAATAGACTATCCTAGCAGTTTCGACGTCAGTATACTGCCTTATTTTCCTAACAGCAAAAGCAGCCCTACCGAGTTTTGTCGCGAGATTTGTTATATGTGGGCCCCATTGAAGTTTACTATCTAAGGTCACCCCTAAAAAGACCTTCGATTCCTCCATATGCAATGTTTCGTTATTTAGTTTAAGAGATTTGCTGACTTTTTTAACATTAGGTAGCACAAACTCTATACATTTCGTTTTTTTTGCATTTAATAGTAAATTATTGATAGTGAACCAACGCGACACATGCGAAAGAGCACTATTTACGTCGTCGAAATTTACTTTATTCCTTTCACACTTAAATATTAGTGATGTATCATCAGCAAATAGTACAATATCCGCTTGGTTCTTTACATAATGTGGTAAATCGTTAATGTATACCAGAAAAAGAAACGGACCCAAGATCGAGCCCTGCGGTAAACCCATCACAGCCGGTGACCCCGATGACTTAATATCGTTTATGCTAACTTTTTGTGTTCTATTACTCAAATAAGACGCGATCAAGCTAAGGCCTTGTTTTTTATACCATAGTGGCCAAGTTTAAACAGCAATGTTTCGTGCTCTACACAATCAAATGCCTTAGATAAGTCACAAAATACTCCTATGGCATTATGTGACGCCTCCCATGCTTCAAACATATGCTTTAATAGCCTAGCCCCGGCATCGGTTGTACTACGGCCTTTAGTGAAACCGTATTGCTCAGGATGTAATAATTTATTATTGTTGAAATGGGTTAGCATTAGATTCAATATTATCTTTTCGAAAATATTACTAAGGGTTGGTAAAACAGAAACTGGTCTATAGTTATTAAGATCAGTTTTTTCACCTGTTTTAAAAAGTGGAATGATTTTGCTGCATTTCATAAGATCTGGAAAGATACCTAGATCTACACATTTATTAAAAACTACGACCAAATATTGAACTATAATACCTATAATATGCTGTATTATTTTTACCGAGATGCCCCACAAATCACCCGTATTCTTTACCTTTTCATTCGGAGAAAAGTTAATATGGAATTTTTTCAACGTGTTAGGTTTCTTATTTCTTATTCAGAGAATTCGGAAATCGACCGCTGAAAGAACAATAGGCGAAAAATGAGAACGCTCCCTGCCAGCAATATGCAGAAAGCATTTTAAAATATCATTTATGAAGAGAACAAAAACGAGGGGTGTTATAAGTTTGACACGTGTGTCTGTCTCTGTTTGTCTGTCTACATGTCATCGTAGCTTTCAAACGGATGAATCGATTTTGATTTAGTTACTTTTGTTTAAAAGATTTCTTAGCCGAGAGTGTTCAAGGCTATGTTTGAAGAAAATTGATTCAGCTGTTTAATAGTTATGGAGCGTGGAAGAGGGGATGAATAAACGACAATAAGCGAATATGTCCTAGTTTGGTATCAAATGAAAGGATTTGATTTGTGTATTACAAAATTGGCTGTTTGAAGAGGGTGAGGGGGGGGGGGGAGGTGGTTATTGGGAAGGGGATGAATTTACTGAATTCAGCGAACATACCCGAGTGGGATATCAACTATAGTATAACACGATTAATGAACTAGCAGTAAGCGCAATTTTGGGCATAAAATAGCGTATTAATTTGTTTTTCTTTTTTTTTTCGAAATATTGAAAAACATTAATTACATATATGAGACTTTCAGGGGGGAGGGCTCCCGTTAAGCCGAATTTTATCTAATCTAACTATGGCGAGAAGGGGGGTGTCGAGGCAAATATCAAGTAATGTTTTGTAAAATACCAAAATTTTTTCTAAAATATTGTCAATAAAGTTTGTTTTCATTGAAATTCGTGCACGGGTTTTATGTTTCATGTGATGCCCGGACAGACCAACAGACAGACTGACAAACAGACCTCTTTATGCATACAATTCTATTTGAATAAACTCTTTTAACGTCAATACAATAGTTACTTAATACATTTTGTCTAAGGTTTGATAAAAAAATATTATTTTCAGATCACAACCATCAGAACTATTGTGCAGAACCCTCAATATAAGAAGTTAATGCACCTGTATTTGGACAATAACAGTATACAGGCAGTGAAGGAGTTGGAAGGCTCAGAGTGGTTCAGTACATTTCGAGTCCTGAGTCTTCGTGGGAACATGTTGAAACAGGTATGTAAAACCTTATTATCATACAATGAAGGCCTTCTTTTCGTCTAATCTAATAAAAAAGGGTAGGCATGCCGCGCCAACCACTCAGCGTGGGTCCTTAGGGTTTCATTGATAATATTACGTCTAGGAACTCCTAAGGACTAAAAAACATTGTACTGGTATGTTGATACGTTATACCTTTTTTGTACATACAATCGCCGGTTGTAATTTTTAGATGGATAGGTAGTTAAATATACTCTTTTTAACAATTATTCAATTCGACTGTATTTTTAGGGTTCCGTAGCAAAATGGCAAAAAACGGAACCTTTATGGATTCGTTATGTCTGTCTGTCTGTCTGTCCGTTCGTATGTCACAGCCACTTTTTCCGAAACTATAAGAACTATAGGTACTGTTGAAACTTGGTAAGCAAATATATTCAGCTGTGAACCGCATTAAGATTTTCACACAAAAATAGAAAAAAATTATAAAATTTGGAGGTTCCCCATATCTACTTAGAACTGAAACTCAAAAATTTTTTATCATCAAACCTATACGTGTGTGGTATCTATTGGATAGGTCTTCAAAAATGATATTGAGGTTTCATTTTTTCATAATATCAATATATATTGTTTCTAAACTGAATAGTTTGCGCGAGAGACAATTCCAAAGTGGTAAAAGTGTGTCCCCCCCCTGTAACTTCTAAATAAGAGAATGATAAAACTAAAAAAAGAAAATGTGTGCAATTCACACGTGGTAGAAGTGAAACTTTCCAAAATTTTGGTTTCAAGATAATGAGATGAAAAAGCAATAAATCGAAAAAGCAATATATCCTAATATCATACTCCCTAAGCTCCTATATTTATAATACTGATATTATAAATATGAAAGTGAGTGAGAGTGTGAGGATGTTTGTAACTCTTTAACGTAAAAACTGCTAAACGGATTTTTCACAAAATGATCTGGAATAAGATAAACGGTGATAATCCAACTATCCCGAATAACGCAACGCAAAGCGTGGGTAAAGCAACGAGCAGAGCGCTTGTATTTCAGTACGTAAGTCGAAGAAACTGGAAGAAATCGCTTCAAAGCGATAAGGTCGCCCATTGTTTTGTATTGTATGGCGTACTAACAATAAAGTGTTAAATAAATAAATAAATAAGTCGTGAATTTCGTGATCCATTAAATGTTACGAATATGTTGTATCATACACGTGTCTGTTTACTTTGTAAGCTTTATAGACTGTAATCGGCTTAACATGGTATTGAAAAAAATGTCTAGAATATTTGTTATATTTTATTATTATATACATTACACTACTAAGGAAAACAGGTCAAAGGTCTTAGCGGTAGTCTACGAGTATATCTATATAAACTAATATTATAAAGACGAAAGCTTTGTATGTTTGTATTTTTGTACGTTTGAAACGCATAAACTCAAAAAAGTAGTTTTTGAGCGCGAACCGATTTTAAAAATTCTTTCACTATTAGAATGCTACATTATTCCTGAGTAACATAGGCTAACGGATTTTTGGAAATTCATCCCCTAAGGGGTAAAAGTAACGGGTGGAAGTCACTTTCATATAAACCAAGTTCGTCAGTTTTAGAGTTTTTGTTTTTTAAATTTTTATGTAAGTTCATAGTTATAAACAAAAGTCAATTTTAACAATTGTAATATTATAGCTTCTAAATTTCCAAACTTCCAGTTATTGATGAATATTTGCGTAGTCTAATTCTTTCACGGAATGTCTAAAATAGCTTAGCTAATATTATGTTATGATGCACTTTACTGCAAAACTAGAATGTTTAGCATGTTTTGCATTTTTGAATGGGGTTACTCGTGTCGTAGTTTTTGCTGATTGTTTTACTTTATTAATATGTGTTTATTAAAATTTATTTCATAAATATGTATAATGACGAAGTATTACCCAGTTGCTTACTCAGCGAATATGCATGTTTTGTACCTAATATTACTCGTGTATTAAGTAGTTTTTGCTTATTGTTAAAAACCTGACACTGAACACAACATTTGATTTTATGTTTTGATGAGATGACAATTTTAGTGGTAGTCATTATTCAAGCTACTCGTTTTATTATAAACTGTATTTATGAACAGGTTTTATCATTTATTGTGCCGTAACGGCGCGATGTGAAAATGACATAACACTAATATGAAAATTCAATTCAAAGATATTATGGATGTGAAATTTTATATATGGGTAGAGTATGAATAATATTTTACTTAATTAAGTTACGGTTACAGATATGAAATTATTTCCAGTTTATCTAATACCTTTAAACGAGCAACTCTTGTATATATATTTATATATACCTAATTGGAATCTCAGAATCGGCTCCAACGATTTTCATGAAATTTAGTATATAGGGGGTTTCGGGGGCGATAAATCGATCTAGCTAGGATTCATTTTTAGAAAATGTCGTTTTATCGGTGTTTTCAAGCAATGATAAACTTCTACAATATACTCTTCCTGACATCTATTGGCAAGTAGCATTACTAAAGCTACTTCAGTAAATGGCGTTGTTAAGCAACACTAAACCGAGCAAAGCTCGGTCATCCGGGTACTTTCCTTAATAAGGGATGGATTATGATTCGATTGGATTTATGTAAATTATGCTTAACTACAACCGGTATTAAAATAGTTCACAATTATTTGTTAGTGTGTTATAAAACATTAAACAAAGAATATGATTCTTATCAGATCTTAGAATTATCTAATGACATCGAGATGATCATCAGTCAAACGTAATTTAAAGAAGTTCCAGTCACCTCCGTATCTCCTCAATCACAATCTTTTTAAATAAAATTGTAAGAATAGGATGAAGTCAGATTGGCATTAACAGATAAGATAAATAAACTTGATTTCAAAGATTCTTCTATTCGTTATTCCCTCGAAATTTAATTGTTGCGTCCAGGATATTTGGAATGACGATAGACACAAAAATAATTGTACAGGATTTTGATCATCATGAAAATTATCCGACGGATGGACGAATGGACGTACGGATGGACGGACATGATGGGTTCCATTTTGAATACGAAATCCTAAAACCCACTAATAGGATTAGGATAAAATAATGGACGATGCTACAACCATTTTAAATCCTGGTGATTCTCTTAAACATTATCATTTTTTACTCAAGCTTTTAATCTTAAAAGGAAATGAATGAATAAATGTATAGAAATTCTGTAATCAAAATGTAAGAACATACAGAAATTTAGACTTTAGAAATTAATTTTTCTACGGACGATCAAAAATCTATTGTTCTTTCAGCTCAGCGTTCCTAGACCGTCTTTGTGTTTCGGCAATTTATAAATTTTATTGTAATTTATTGTCGCCGCGTGATCTCTTTAACCCGATTACAGTCAATCGCTAGTTCGAACTTATAACTATACGTATATATTAAATAATCGTTAATATCGATTAATTATATAACCATCACTCTTGTCAAAACCAAATTTTATGTAACAATCTGATCGCTTTTATTTGCTTACCTACTTTCGTTATTGTTCCGTGGTGGCTTTCTCTGAAAAGCGTCTATCCCACTCACAGAACATTTAATTAGATGTTCTTTGATCCCACTAGTCCCTTGAGTGTCGTATGATGGGACACCTGGGACTATTTGATTACCAGGAGTCCCAGGTCTTTCATCATCGCGACGGGTTTCCTATAATAATAAGACGTGAACCCTTAGTTTACCGTATACGTTGGCCAAGTCGCTCTTGTTCATTAAAGTTTGGTGTTTGGCTACCTATACACATTTGATAAGTTTATTCAAAAATTATTAAGTTACTTTCGTTATTGTTGTGTTGAAAAAGTCTGATCATCGCTACTCGCGTCTCCTTTATCAATAAGATTTGTACGTTTACACTTTGCGTAACAGTGGTGAATTTTCAGTTATTATAAATTGTCAACAACATAATTATCTATATTTTGATTCCAAGTCACATCATCAGATCTTATGTCGCAGGTGGCATGGACAAGACAAAATAAGACATCACTATTGTTATGTAGTCAGATATACATAGTATGTTCTCATAACATAGGAAGAGTAAATACTTACAAACAGAACGTCATCATAATTCATGGAACATTTGCCTACGTGACCAAATATACGATCACGTTGATTCAAGATCATTAATGGGACTGTTTTTAAAAACATATGTATCGCTACTTTTTATAAACATGTCTTTCGCTATAAACATATCATTCGCTACTTAGAGGATCCTTGAGATGTGACATTTCATAGAAATATCCCAGCACGAGTATCACGCGCTGGACGTAAACAATCCACGTGTATGGTAAACGTGTATGTGGATGGTAAAAGGATAGGTATATATAAAGGCTAGCCCTGCAAGGCAGCGATATACTCCAGATCCGACATTACAACCAACATACTTGACTCCATAGTCATCCCAAGTATTTAGCTAGGGCAAAGCAATACCTCCTCCTTAAGAAGTTTTGTAATATAGATGTAAATTGGCTGTTTTCTATTAAAAGTTTAAAGTCAGTAGGTACAAGGTCGTATCATTTAAACGCAAACTTCCCGCCTTCAACAAGGGTTCTCTCCCTGATGGAGGAACATAACAGCATAAGTATTAAAATTGCAAGATTTATCTCATAAAAAAACATAAAATGTGAAAAGAGAGCCAAATAAAAAAAAAGAATTGAGATCTAAAAGGGCGCCAAGTTAGAAAATCCTAAAATTTTAGTCCAAAGATCATGAAATTATAGCTCTACATTTGACTTTATATTTTGTATAATCAACTTATTTTCTTTAAGTAATACGTAAGTTTATGTACTTTTCTAAAATTTGGTTTATTGGTAGCTGACTAATGAAAACTAGTCAAGTCAACTATACACCTTGAATTTCATGATCTTGTGACTAAAATTTTAGGATTTTCTACTCAGCACCCTTTTAGATCTCAATTCGTTTTTAGGGTTCCGTACGAAAAACGAAAAACTTAATCCTTTAAAACGGAACCCTTATAGGATCACTCGTGCGTCTGGGCGACCTCCATTCACAGCCAATTTACTCCGAAACTACTGGACCAAATGAGTTGAAATTTGGTACTCGTATACTTTTTTGTGACCCAAAGACGAAATTATAAAGTAAACAACTGAATTTTGAAAAAAGAATAGTTAAACGAAATCAAAATTAAACAAAAACTGTTTTGCAAACCGTATCATGTGGTATGTTAAATGAAAGGGCTTATTGTAAGGATCTCAAATATATATTTGTACTACAATGGTGAGTTTTAAAATTATTCAAGAAAGAATGAAAATTAAATTCCCCCCCTCCATTCCCCGCTCCCCCCCTTAACTCCGAAACTACTACCGTCAGTAGTAGAATTTTGAAAAAAATACAGAGTTCTTTACTTAAATATTACAGAAAAAATAATGAAGGCTATGGTCATAAATAAAAGGGCAAAAATAAATAAAATAGAAAAATAAATGGCTGTAAAGGGCACACGAGACACACTAGTGATCCAGCCCCGGATCTAAGGGGGGGCAAACCGGGGCACTTGCCCCGGGCGGCAGTTTCATGGGGGCGCCAAATCCTTGAGACAAGAATTCGAAATATCGAACAAATGAATTTTTATCAAGTAATCGAATCTTAATATAATATGTTTAAAAAACAAACTTTTCAGTGATACCCGCATGCTGTGAGCGAAGCTTCAGCAAACTGAAAATAATTAAAACTTATCTACGTTCTACAATGAGTCAGGATCGTCTATCTAGCCTCGCGATCCTAGCCATTGAAAACAAACTTCCTATGCGACGGACTTTGAGGAGCTAATAGATTCTTTCACAGAAAAGAAGTTGTAGTCTTTCCTGGTTATACATTTTTTCTGTGTTTCTGTCACATTTATGTCACAAATGAAAGTAATTAGTTATTAGATAATAAAAAATGTGAGCTGTCACGGGATGGCTGGCAGATGTGAAACATACAAAATATACAAGTGCTTAATGCAGATTTTAATCATAAAATAAAATTTTAAATAATGAAATTAAAATAAAATAAAAATCAATTTTCAAACATTATATGCAATTTAATTGCATAAATTTTTATCTACTCTCTTGGTGGTCTTGCGTCTCCAAAAGGGCGTTTCCCTTCCATCCATCCATCCATCAGCCCTTGGAGGTCTACTGCTGGACATAGGCCTCCCCTAACTTGCGCCACTCTGACCGGTCCTGAGCCTTCTGAATCCAACGGATGCCCGCTGTCTTCTTCAGGTCGTCAGTCCACCTGGTCGGGGGGCGTCCTATACTCCGTTTTCCGAGACGTGGGCGCCATTCGAGGACCTTTCTTCCCCAACGGTTGTCGGTACTTCGCACTATGTGGCCAGCCCATTGCCACTTTAGCCGGGAAATTCTTTAAACTATGTCGGTTACCCTTGTTCGTCTACGGATCTCCTCGTTTCTGATGCGATCACGTAGAGAAATACCGAGCATAGCCCTCTCCATAGCCCGCTGTGCTACTCTGAGCTTGTGGATTAGGCCAATAGTAAAGCACCACGTCTCGGAGCCGCATGTCATCACTGGAAACACACACTGCTCGAACACCGACTTCAGGCACTGAGGTAGTGTTTTGGACGACAAGATATTCGGACGCAGTTTCCCGAACGCAGCCCATCCGAGTTGGATTCTACGAGTGACTTCTTTCTCGAAGTTGGACTTACCCATCTGGATCAGTTGTCCCAAGTAATTGTATTCGTCTACAACTTCGAGAGCAGCGCCGTCAACAACAACCGGGTGTAACATGGACATTCGACATGATTTTCGTCTTGTCCATGTTCATTTTAAGACCCACCCGTTATGAGGCGCTGTTCAAGTCCCCGAGCATTGTACCAAGTTCTTCCAGGGTACCCGCCAGGATGACTATATCATCGGCATATCGCAGGTGTGTGATGTATTCGCCATTGATGTTAATGCCACGTCGTTTCCACTCCATCAGCTTGAACACATCTTCCAACGCAGCGGTGAACAGTTTTGGGGATATAACGTCCCCTTGCCTGACACTTCTCTGCAGATGGATGGGGTTCGTGGCTGTGTCGTGTACTTTGACGGACATGGTGGCTGATGCGTACAAACAATTCAACACCTCGATATACCGGTAGTCGATCCGGCACCGCTGAAGAGAATTGAGTACTGCCCAGGTCTCGATAGAATCAAAGGCTTTCTCATAGTCCACATAGGCGACACACAACGGCAAATTATACTCCTCGGTCTTCTGTATAATCTGTCGCAGTGTGTGTATGTGGTCCATGGTGCTGTAGCCTTTTCGGAATCCTACTTGTTCGGGAGGTTGGAAGTTGTCAAGCTTGCGTGCAATGTGATTTGTGAGCAGCCTCGAAAACAGCTTGTAAACGTGGCTCAGAAGTGCGATTGGCCTGTAGTTCTTCAAAAGGGCTTTATCGCCCTTTTTGAAAAACAGAGTCACCACACTTCTGCTCCACGCTTCCGGGGTAGTTCCAGTATGGATGACGTTATCAAACAGTTTTTGGAGCGCCACTAGTAGGGGTTTCCCACCAGCTCTTAGCAGCTCGGCGGTGACACCGTCATCTCCCGGTGCCTTGTTGTTTTTAAGCGTTTCCCTTAGGCTACAACAATAAATAGCAAAATTTGAAAAGTTTTTGCACCTATTCAAATAAAATATAGTTATTATTCTCATAAATTAATTTTAAACATTTTTATAAAATTTTTGAAATTCGTTTTTGTAAAATATGACAAACGTAGATGTGCCGTTTTATTACTGGGTGAGCGACATGGTGTTCGCGATGTCGGTTCTATACGCTAGTAATAATACTTCAATGTTCATTGGCAATTTTAACACTTTTTCTCAAACGCTGAAGGGAGGGGGCGCCACTATCAAGGATTTGCCCCGGTTCAAAAAAATCGTAGATCCGGGGCTGTAGTGATCCTATAATGGTTTAGTTTTTCGTTTTTCTCGGAACCCTAATAAACTCGAAAGGTCTCAGATGCGTTGCTGTTCGATCATCAGAGAGCATAGTTTTTATTAAATGGTTTTATTAACCGACTTCAAAAAAAGGAAGATTTTTTTTTAATGTTTGTTACCTCCGTACTTTGGACTGGGTGAACCGATTTTGATGATGGTTTTTTTTAATCGAAAGCTGGTGCTTGTCGTGTGGTGGGACCACACGAATATAATTTTGAGCGAGATCTGACAGTGGCATCCATGTCAAAAGCATATAAGTCTTAAATTTGCATTAAGTATGTGCGCCATAAATGGACGAATAACTCAATATCACGCCAACCGATTTCGATTATTCTTTTTTTTATTGGATGTACTTCATTTGAAGTCGGTTCTTTTTTTGTTAAAATTTTAGATTATAGGTATAGCTTACCCTGTTTGTGTGGGTCAACAATAATTAGACCTAATTTAAACCTCCTTTAAATTGTGTTAAAAAATATGTTTTACTCAATAACCCAAGGGATCTCGGCAGCCTAAAAGCATACTGTTATTTATTCATTATTTATTCCACCCGGTTTAAACGAAAACTCCTACGCAAATAACCCTTTTATGACTAATATGTAATTAAATTTAATATGCGCCGTAGATGTACGACTTTTGGGGTAGGTGTAAATGGGTTTTCAAAGTTTAAACTATTGGTACCTACTACTCAATAAATAAGGAAAGTGGTTTTGTAATCGCTGTATTAGGTACTGTATATAACTACGAGTATACTAGCTGTTGCCCGCAGCTTCGCACGCGGAAATTATGCTTACCATATTTCACCCCCTTGGGGGTTGAATTTTGAAAAATCCTTTTTTAGTGGACGCCTACGTCATGAAGGGTTTTGCCTGTGCGTTGCTACTTCGGTCAATCACTTTTTCCTTTAATATACACATATGTATGTGTATATTGTCTCAAAAATCAGGTAACTAAATTGTACCGACAAACATTTTGTAAAAGATTTTAAGGATTTCGTCGTTACGTATTCGTTGCCGAAAATTTAAAAAGTACGAATTATTAACTATTTATTTATAATTTTGACAACTTGGTATTCCATATTATTTTGACTTTTACGCGTCTTTGACCTTTTGTATATTTTCTAGGCTTAGACCGTATATTTGAGTCTGAATGACTAGGTTTCCTCTAAATTTCATTTTAGATGTCGGTAATAATTCATTTAATTTGATTTGAATTGAACGTTAGTCTCGCGAACGAACTGGACCTCCAATCCGCCAAACAACACACGCCATTTTAAAACTTTCGCCCGTAATAATGTGTAAAATCCATCGTGATGAAAACTTATGCTTACAGATCCCGGTATACGCCTTCGACAAGGCGTTTCAAGTGAACAACAATATCATGCACGTCTACTTAGGACACAACCCCTGGAGGTGCGATTGCCACTTCATACCAAGGTTCCAGGGTCTTCTTCTCAAGTATAAGAGAGTTATACGAGACCTATCAGATATAAGATGCTCTATATCTGATGATAAGAAAATCTCTTCAGTGCAAGTAAGTAAATTTTATTAGGATATGCGACAAAATGTGGAAATGTGTCTCGTCTTGACCATGATCCATGTTGGTAATTATTTTGGGTTGAAATATCAGTATAATAAAATTCCAGTTGTAAGTACCCGTTACATTCAAAAAAAATTATTGTCTGCAATGGTATAAGTTTAAAATCATGTGGAAATTTTAAAGTAGGTATTTTGTCGAAAAGAAACTAATTGGATTCCGAGATTCCAGCCTTTTTTATGCTCCACTATTGTCCTATTTGGGCTTGTAACGTTTTATTATTTATAGAACAAACCCTTGTCTTAGGACCCACGTTCATACATTCCTATAATATGGAGACCCAGATGAAATTAGAATAGTCTTACATATTTTTTCTTCATCGTTTATCAAACAAATTGAATTCATATCCGTTATGAATGCTCTACATTTATTTCAGGGTTTGAAGTAGGGATCTATTTAACTGTTATACTCATATTTATAGATTGTCATAACAAAAGTATGCTAGTTAGGTAACTTTCATTTTTTCACGATACTTATTTTTACGATGACCTTTTTAAATACGGGGTGCGTTTATTTTGTAAGCATTATAACAGTCAGTACTTAAAATAGATAAAGATCCAATCCAAGTGACATTTTTAAATATAACGGGGACAGAAATAACTCGTAAAAAATAATATTTCATTGGCGTAACATGATATTTCATCAAACTTTAAACCAATAATTTATCGATGGAAACTGACGATTGATGACATTAAAATAAAATTTTAAAAACCCTAGACAGTTTCTCTAACACTAAACATAGTAAAAAAATTCGATTTAATTGAAGGTACCTTTCAAACAAAAAAAAACTAGACTAAAATCGGTTTACCTGTTTGGGAGTTGCAGACACATCAAACTTTTATCACCCCTTTTTTTTCGTCAGGGATTAAAAAGCCGGCAACGCATCAGCGATGCCTTTTGGTTTTATTATAATAATACTATTTACAGACGACCCTGCTTGCGAAGCGAGGTGTCCCGAGTTCGATTCTCGGCCGGGTCAGATATTTATGTGGCAGATAAATATTTGTACTCGGGTCATGGGTTTTATTGTGATGTGTTATAATAATATGGTGTCGTTCATGCCACCCGCGACACAGGTGGAAACCTACTGCGGGGGTATGAGTGAGTAAGCTTTTAGCATTTTTTGGCGTTTTATTGATATTTGATACGCATGGAGGGGTAACACCATCAAGAGGATCATTTGCTCGTTTGTCGGATATTCACATAAAAAACAGGTTTGTTAAAACGCATAGTTGACCGACATTTATTGCTGAATTGTGGGAATAATGCGACAGGCAAAAAAGGAGGGTTCCATTTGCTTTGAAAGTACGTAAAAAATTCAAAATTGCACTCATGCATTTTAAATTATCGCTCCTAAATCACACATTTTATTTGACATTTGGACATGTCACTGTGTAAAGTGTCAAGTGTTGTAAGATTACAATCACAAATGGCACCACTTAGCGATTATTTTTTTGGTAATAGTCTATAACAGCGTTTCTTAACCTATTTAGCTGGCGACCCAAATACAGATATTTGAAGCCCGCGACCCTAATGTTTTATTTATCTTCCAGCGATAATACAATAATAGGATTAAATAACAGCCCGTGATTTGCTAAAATTGATGGTGATGTTATGTCATTTATAGGAAGCCGGGTTACACGTACAATCAATTACAATTACAATCAATCAATTCATTGTACCACAGCACATAAACATAGATGGCTGTATTACATTAATCTTTGATCGTATGGCGTATTAAACGAAGAATATTGCACTGTCATTTTGGAATTCAGAAATCAAGCACACCCGACAAAGATTGTCAATCGTCAATCAGCTAGGATACACGTGCAATCATGATGAAAAAATTTCATAATGATTGTTGATTGACAATCATGCTTGTACGTGTAACCTTCGTCAAACAAGGGGTTGAGGTGAGCCCGAAAAGACAGCCGACTAAGTCAATTGCGGTTTTCTTAATTTATTGAATTTTAATTGCATAAGCCTAATAACTAAATGTTCTTCTTGTTTCAGATCAGCACAATGACATTAGGAAACGTGTGTAGTAAAAGTGAATTAGAAATGCCAATAAGTACTATTAATATAGTTAATATAGTGCTAATAGTGTTAATATTATTTGTCGTTGGACGGTTTTTATATGATTGGCACAGTTTCAAAACAACCGGGCAGCTACCTTGGCTTTCTTCTATTTTGCCATGAAGAACCCTTGCGGGTGGAAGGGACCCGCACCTCAGTAGATATGAGTAGATATACGGATAGAGGATTGCATTGCGTTTGCTCGTGTGCTTCAAAAGAGCATGTATCAGGGGCATAAGCCTGTGTGGGTGTGTATGTACTATGTACTCAAAAATGCATGCATGTGTACTAAACAAGCATCCTAGTTTACAAGTGAATATATAGGCATGATGACAGTAAGCAAAAATTACTAAAATTATGTGTTTATTTAATGAAACCCTATTAATGGATTTATTGTATTTGTATAATTATGAGTGAGATTAATAATAATTTGGTAAAAGAAAACTACGAAATACGGCAAGCCGCCATGATGTCTTTAACGCCAATCAGTCTCAATCAGAGTGAATTAGGTCAGGCCATATCATTGGTCACGCCTAAATAAACAAACGAATACGACAATTTGTTGTGACGACAACACTGAAAATGACATCTTGTGTATTGTTTTACTTAGGCTTGACGTCACAAGCGATGCCATGACACTTTGAAGTGTTTTGATGCGAATTTTAAACTTATAAAGTGTATTTATTTTATACTAAACATTATTTTTTTACGGAAATATACGTTGTAATTATAATATATCTATTTCCCAACAACATCAGTATTTAAAAAACTGTCATCATGCCCATTATGGATGTTTTTAATAGACGGTATGCTGTACTTGATATATTTATTGAAGAAAATTGAATATAAAACAAAACTTTAAACCTAAGTTATCTAATCTTAAACTGGTCTCTATTACTACGCGATTGAGTAAGAGCACCAATAGCGTACGCGACCGCTTGCTTCGACGATTTGGGCAAGAGCGTCGTAGCCTCGTAGTCGTGTGTGAAGATGCTTGCGCGAGGCGTCGCTGGTTCATGGGTGGCCGTAGTCTTCCAAGAAGCAGCTGATGTTTCGCAAGGCTCCCCGAGCGTGTGAATGTCACACGGGATTCTGTTGACTTCCGAGAAGCAGCTGACGTTGCGTAAAGCTCCCCGAGCGTTGAATGTTACGCTGTGCCATGACATAGAGGGTGTAAGGGCCGTGTAACAAGTGTATCTGGGGCCTGAATTTGTTTTTCAATATGACAGAAGTTTTATATTGATCTATGCCTCTATGGTTTTGCTACTGGAATTGGTAGCAGTCGGTCTTATGGCACGTAGTTAACGCACGACTGGGTCAATAAATCAACGTCTTTCTCGAAAGCCATATTGAAATCTGTTCCAAATATACCTCACGTCAATGTATAAACTTTATCATATCATGTAAATACGATGGAAGTAGTAAACAGATAATAATACTTTAGGCGATGAATATAAGATATATTATGACGGGTAGGTTACCGTAAATGTTACCGTAAATCAAGTGATTTCAGTAAAAAATTTCCAGCATCAATGTATGTAATATAATCAGTAGAATAGCGTGGCCTCCTCACTCAACTTCTTGGCTCTACGCATCTTTTAGTTCAAGTATGTACTAAGTATTATTATGTCTTATTATTATGTATTATTATGTCTTCTGTGGTTCCACCAAATAACGCCATACACGATCAAGTAGGTACATATACTTGTCAAAACAGCGGACTTGACGTGGCATCCAGTAAACTTGACAGTGTATGGCCACGGTATGGCTATCTCTCTCCAAATAGCTATCTCATGAAAACTGGATGCCACATCAGGTCAAACTGCAAATTTTGCAAGTACACTTGATCCTGTATGGCCAGTTTAATACAACACAATATCACGTGATTCGTCTTCAGGTAGATGCCTCTTGTAAGCGTGGAATTCGGAGTACTATAAACTTTTTGGACAGAGTGCTCTTACACCTTGAAATGGCTCTTATGATGGAAAAAGTTGATTATATACCTATTTTATGACTTTTTACAAGTGATACAAGTTACGGTCAATTATGAGGAGGTTAATGTTCGTCTGAAATCATTGATGTATAATGTCATAGAACAGACATCTCGAACAAAATAATTATGTGTCCCGCCCGGGAAATTCGATTTTCAAAATTGAGCGCCGGTTGTCCTTTCAAAGTCGAACGAATCCATTGAAGATTGAAGCCACGTGGCGCCAATGCATTGGGACATACATGGTGTTCGCGGTGTCTATTCTATACGCCAGTAATAATACTTCAGTGTCTAAAATACATATTTTATTAAGTGGGTAAACAATAAAAATGTTCAGTATCTAATTAAAGTACTCCTACAATAACTCTGCAATGAAGTGACAGCGGTAGTTAGTGAAACTTTTATTATGGCAATACTGATATAGAGTCAAATAATAGGTTTTGATGCTAGATATTATTATTTATTGATTATGATTGACTTGATAAAATATAATTTTATCAATGCTTTATTTATTTATCAATAGTATGTATTTTATAAAGAGAAATGTTGACAGTATCATCGATATCATCTTGAATATCAGTTCTCGAACGCCACTTTTAATAGTTTTACCCATTGTGAAAATAGAATTCAGCAAAAATCAACAACAGTTTAACGACGAGAAACTGATACGTCAATGTATGTCAGCTTTGACAATCATTCAAAAAGTGATACCGTAGTACGATTTTTGTTTCTACCAGTTAATATCCTTATGCAGAGTTATCGTGGGATGATTATAGCTATACTAAACTCTTTATTTACTTATTTGTATTAGTCTGTAATCTGTACTATAGACCATAGCGTATACCTCATTGATAATCATACCTATTTTCATATCGACCTCATTTTGTTTAAAGAGATTCAAAAGTTGTGATAATAAATTGTACATAATATTATCTAAGTATTATTTTATTTCAATAAAAATAATATTATTTTAAAGTGATTGTTGTTTGATTTTTACCGTCTATTATGATGAAGGCGGCGGTGCGGAGACGGTTTCTTACCATATCTGTGTAGACATATTAAAAATAAAAAATTGTTTATTCTTTATTCTAAGTTAAAAACTATTTAAAAACATGTAAGACACAGCGTTGAAGTTTTTTTTTATGTAAATAGCCAGAAACGATCTGACGATCCATTCGATACTTAGTGCCTATTGTCCATGGATATCAGTAACATCAAAGGCATCACTGCCGGCCAAGAAAGAAAGAAGAACTGGCACATAAGCCCTCAGCCGGAGTCCGGAACACGAGGAGTTGTTTGGCAGTTGACTCAAGCAAGTATAATGTGCATTTGTACTAAGTAAAAATCAAGGTGTAAACCAGTTAACCTCCGCTTCGGTATCGACCCGGCTCTGGCCCGCACCCGTGCAAGAGTGTAAACAACATTATTCTGGACTGTCATAATTATATTTTGCCCAAAAACAATTTTTAGAATCCGCGCAAGACATACTCAGTTCCGCTTTTCGGAGAATAATCGACGATGCGCCACCGCCGCACTTAACATACTTATAATAAAGAAAAGGCAAACAGGATCTCCAGATGGACTACACTACATGGTTGAAGTTAAAAATGTGTTCGTTAAGATAGCAGAACCTAGCGGTTTTAACGTTGGTCTCTTGAACGCCCGGGCTTAAGAAAACGCGCCTCTAATTTTCCAACTGCTATGTGCGTTTTCGAAGTTAATTAATCACTAGATTCCATGATGGAAACCTGTTGACAAGTTTTTCATAATATTATTACTTATTCTCTTGGGTGTATGAAGTTTGCCAATGTGCATTTTTGAGGGATAGTAGTAGGTACCTAAGTTTGCGGTGATAAACGCTGTACGAGTACGTAACTTTAATGAATCACTAATTATTGTAAACTTTTGTTGGGTCGCTGGTATTCAACACCATTCACAGTTTCGACCACAGCTGTTTTCGACCTAATGCAAAATACTATTTTGTCTTTTTCATCAGTGGGTGAAGTAAACAATTTTTTTATTAGATTTGGATTTTATTGGAGGGTAGAGGATGGGTAGAAGTACCTAAGCAGAAGCGTCTAAAGACATATACACTAAAGCACCATCTATGAACTATAATTTGTACTAAAGTTTATCGTCATGTTGTTTAACATGCGTTTTCTTTGTTCACTTGATTGTAGCTTGTTTGCTTAGAACGTAGTACAAAATGCAATTGATAGATGGCGCTAAAATGTATTTATTAAAATTGTCATTATAAATATTATTTTTGCACTTAAAAAGTATAGAAATGAATTATAGGTATACAATTTTCTGAAGCAAAATCAAATTTTTTGATTGAATGGATAGGTCGTATTAGAAATTTCGACGTGCGGTTCGTTTAATTTTTTTTTCAATACATATAATAGTTCACCAGGAAACATTATGATGGCGATTGTATCGTGGATGGAACATTTTGATCCAAAAATTCGAACCGTTCGTCGTGCTTAGTAATTGTGGTATCTAATAGAAGTGAAAGTTTACTTTTATACAGTGTATTTTCGCGTCTATTCTCAGCTTCGTAATTAAAAAAACCTACCAGCGGGAGGGCGGGTAGGTGTAGAAAATTCTGTTATTACCTCGACTTCTGCTACAGTTTTCACGCTATTAAAGAAATCCTCAAAAGCGGACTCATTTTCACCGTAGGTATGACAATATTATGACGTCTGAGTTTTGAATAGCCTCGATGTCAATATTTTATCTTGCTTAATTTAATTTCAAAACAAATAAGCAGATGAATTGAAACAACTTAATTTTTTCCAATAGTGAATTTACATTTATCGGAATACTTACAAGGCATAAGTAGGTACTACGTCTTCCCAGATTAAAAGTAGAGGTTTTACTGCTTCAACCCTGATCTCCTATCGAGTATTTAAGTGGTTTCTTCTTTCACAATTGAAAAGAAATTGCCAATTTCTAATGAATAGGTATTTATTATTTAGCAGCATCATTCACTGCCAAATTCAGGCTGTGTTGTACCTAGGGCATGCAATTATCCGGCTCAATTTAGTATCCGGATATTTCGAATAGCTCCTAATCATTATCCGGATATATTCGGATAATACGAATAATTCGAATAATAGTTTTAGAAGGTAAAATACAAATAATTTATGAATACAATCAATATTTTTATTACGAAAGTCGTTCAAAATTTTATTCAAAACCCATTACTTTTTGTCAGCACGCTGCTAAGCTTCATCCTAGAGTCGCATCTAGTCATAAACTAATTAGCAATGTTCTTAGGGTAATTTCTACACGTATATTTTTCAATCACATCACATCGAGCTAGTACCGTCTTCTCTTGAAAGCTAACACACCTCAAGGTTTTCGACCTGGGTACCAGAATCATGGCGAACCCTCAAGGAGGAATCCTCATCCATCCACGCTGCAAGGCATAGGATCCGTTGGTGCAAGATAGTGCTGGAAGGATAGTGATCCGTTGAGGAGGTCATGACCCCCAGCACTGTGAACATCGACGCAAGGAGGATTGCCATAGAACTGCTCGATTATGAACTAAATTTTTAAGGTATGCTGTAAATACAGTGAGCTTGTAGAGCGGCATGTGGATTCTCCAGAACCATTTCTACTTTAGGGGCTAGGCTGAGCACCGCGAGCGAGTGCCCAAACGATCCCTTTTTAACCGACTTCAAAAAAAGGAGGAGGTTCTCAATTCAACTGTATTTTTTTATGTTTGTTACCTCGGAACTTTCGACTGGGTGAACCGATTTTGATGATTTTTTTGTAATCGAAAGCTGGTGCTTTTCATGTGGTGCGCGACGAATGGTCGAATATCTCAATATCACGCCAGCCGATTTCGATGATTCTTTTTTTTATTATTATTGGAAAGGATGTACTTCATATGAAGTCGGTCTTTTTGTTACATTTTTTCTATTAAATCTGTCGTAGAAATGTTACTTTTTTACACAAATAAGTTAATGCTTGACAACAATCCCACCTGATGGTAAGTGGGGATGTGGTCCAGGGTGGTGAGTACATTAACTTAGTAAAAGCCTAATCACTCTTTCATTATAGTCAGTCATAGACAGGCGGGAACGCCGTCGCAGGCAAGTTATTCCAGTCCTTGGCGGTGTGTATAACGAATGACGTGGCAAACCACCTCGTCCTTATTGGCGGGATGTTCACGACAAAAGGGTGGATAGCCGTCGTGCGTCACGTCGTTCAACGGAGAAATGGAGATGGAGGAATATATCAAACAATTCCTGTGCACACTCTCCAAAATGTTCCCTGCAGAAAACCGAGAGGCTGGCTTCTCTGCGCCTGTGCTCGAGGCTTTGCAGATTGGTCTCAACCAAATCTGGGTCACCAATGAGCCTCTTCGCACGCCTCTCCAACGAGTCCAAGGCAGAAAGATTACATTTGGCTGCACCTGCCCAAATGTGCGAACAGTACTCCATACACCTGAGCTTTATACAAGGTTAAGAGTTGCCTCGATGTGAAGTACCGCCGCATCTTTGTAAAAACACCAAGTTTCTTTGCAGCAGCCTTAGCCTTGGTATCAATGAACCACCCAAACTTGAGTTTCAAGGATATATCAACTCCTAACAACTGAAGGCAGTTGGTATAATCCAAGGATACATTCCGAAAAGTAGGAGCCAAGGTAAGCGGGCTCCTCTTGGCGGTGAATAGATATAGAATTGGCGTCTGCGTTTTAGTGGCGTTGAATCTCACAAGATTGGCTTCGCCCCACTCGGACACAGCCCGAAGTGTGAGATTCATACGAGCAACCATGGCCTCTCTTTCAGACTGAATTTCGTCCCGACTGGCTCTGGAACTTGGTAGGTATCTCTCTACCACTGTGCTATCGTCCGCGTACCCATAAATACCGAGCATAAGCAGGTCATTTATATGCAGCAGAAAAAGAGTGGCGGTGAGAATGGACCCCTGAGGAACTCCGGCATTTGTAGCCATCGTTCTCGATGAACAACCATCGACTACAACGCGGAAAGACCGGTCGCTCAGGAAGTCGTTTACCCAGTGGATAAGGCCAGGGGATATGCCGTTAGCTGGAAGCTTGCTTAGAAGTCTGGCGTGCCAGACCTTACCGAAGGCCTTCGAGACGTCAAGGGAGACAGCAAATGCATTTTTCTCGAGGGCCTACCAAAATTTTATTGAATTTGCGGAAATTACTAGAACATGATTTGGACGCTTCTTGCATGTATTGTGAAGAATTATCGAGCTGCCATTATTTGTATTTTAGAAGTTACCTTATAAAAATTATATCTATGCGGGTTTTTAACTAATTTGTTTTTTGGCATTTAGTCGTATTTTATATTATTGGAGGCTAAATACTATCTATTTTGTGATTATAAAGTTTAAAATGTTACATCTTGGTCCTTTAAATATATTTCAATAAAAAAAAACATGAAAAAACTAAAAATTTAGTATTCGTTTTATTCGAATTATCCGGATAGTAACAAGCCCAATATCCGGATTTAAAATTCGACGGATATCCGGATATTTCGAATATTCGAATATCCGGATAGTAAGCCCTAGTTGTACCACACAAGGTAGGTACATAAAAGCACAGTATAATAATCATACAAGGCGCGCGCTTATATTTTTCTCTCGCTGCACCAATATCGTAAACAAGAATATACCTAAGTATTTTTTTGAGATGAAATAATTTTATTATTATTGTGTAGAGTAAAACAGCCGTTTGTGTCGCGCTTTGCTTTGCTACTGTGCCTGGCGGCGTCCTTAACACTGGTGCATGGTGTTTGAGAGCGTTGCACCGCGGTGCCGGAGCAGCTAGGGGTAAAAAATAAAAAAAATAAAGAAATCTAAAGTCCGGAGAAAAGGCTCGATTTCAGCTAAATCGGTTCAGCGCTGTTTGTTTATGAGTATCAATTTGTTAGCGTAGACCGACAAGAAATTTACTAAAAATATAGAATTGTTAGGATGTAACGAGTGTAGTTCGCTGCGGAAATCTCTGAAGAGTAGGTATCCGGGTCGGGCACAATAAGCTGAACTGTTTCCGTCATTCGGGTCGAGTCATTTCCAACTTCCGAATACACGATAGGGGCTCGAATTTATTGTGCACGAATTTCGTTTCGTCGAAGATTCTGTGGACGAGGCAGGATGTATTGTCGTATTATCATCAAAAAATTTGTACTAAAATAGCTGGTGCCTCGGTCTGAGTTTTATATAAAAATATAGGTTTGCGTTGAGGTATTAACAGCTGTTAAGTTTTTTAGTGAATAGTCCACAAAAAAACGGACGAGACACGAGTGCAAACGTGGATGATATCGCCCATGGATATCAGTCACAGCAAACACATGTACTGTCGCATGTCGGTCAAATAGAGAGATTTGTTTCTGGATCTACGACTACGACCAAAATACGTCATAATAACACTTAATGTTTCATTTTCAAACAGGTGGAAAAGGAGGAGGTAAAAACAGGTTTGCTTTATCGATAGCCGGCACCAGCCGCTTTTCTTGAGGAGGCCTAGAGCAGAGGGAACAACTTAGTACAGAGACTACAGGGCTCTAATAGAGAGTTGGATAGAGCAGGGTTGGATTTTGTACTAGGCCCACTGGACTCCTTTCTTATTTGAGAAATTGTCTACATTCAGATTAAATACATAAATAGAATAATTACCTACTGTACATAATAATAGGGGAAAAATATTATTAACGAAAACATTAAATGAAATTAAAAAAATATTATGGGAATCATTAATGTCTACGCTTGCATCATTAAATTAAATTATTGTAATCTATTCGTCCATAACTAAAATTATAAATCTATCGGTGTTACTCATTTTCCAAATTCCCCAAAGCATTCATAATTATAGCAGGATACTCATTCGCCATTGTTCTACCAAAAGTTTTCCATAAAATCCAAAATACTGATCTTTTATACTTCCATTGGCCAAGAAATCGGGAAAGAATCGAATTAATCAATTAAGTGTAGGCAATATATCGTACCGATAGCTAATAAATTTCGCTACTGGGTATTAATCATTGCAGAACAAGAGGGCAACTTTACTTTGATCTATTGATTTGTGCTATTGGCTTTATTATTAGATACTCACACTCATTTGTGGTCAGACAAATTGTCAGTACATCATGTACATCAACTAGGATCGACTAGGAAAGACTTTTATGCTAGCCAAACACGATCAAGTGTAGGTACAGTCACCTGCAGAGAAAAGTAACCCATCGGTCTATTAGAACTGTTTAAACAGATGGGTTACTTTTCTCTGCAGGTGACCGTACCTATTTGTCAAGTTTACAGTTTGACATCTAGTTTTCATGAGATAGCTATATGGCCAGAGAGCCATACCACAGAACATCTAATAATTTTAGTATCCATACCGTGGCCATACAGCTTCTTGTCTGTTCCATGCTATACCCCGTCAAGTTTACTGGATGCCGCGTCAAGTCCGCTGCAAACTTGAGAAGTGTACTTGATCGTGTATGGCCAGCATTACATTTCTTCTTTTTTTAACTTATTAGAAATTTCTGCAAGTAATAGGTAAATTTCAATATTGAGGAAACCTAAGCTAATTGTAGGGTTTGTTGTCAGATGCAACATTTTTCCGACCCAAAGGACATAATTACCGAATACACAGTGCTTCAAAATCGATCGCGATCAAATCGAATGCGATTCAAAATCGCAGGATACACCATGGAACTTCGAACGAGAGACCGAATTTGAAATTTCGACACTAAGAAGACAATATAATCATTTTGCGTCGGAGAATAGATCTATAGTCACAATAGATTTGGCCGAAGTCACAGTTAATACCATTTAAACCACTATTAAACTCGACAATGTAATTGAATCTGTTCCTTCACCAATAAATTGTTCTATAAGTGATTTATCTCGCAGTCGGACAGGCGCCTCGCGTTGTATAAATGTATTAGGTACATCGTATAAGAAATTAGAAGTATCGCTATGAAGTTGGTTCTTTTCTTTATAATCCCTTATTTATATTTTACCTTGGGAAACCCGATTGCACACTGTTCTGAAAAGTCTTCTCCGGAATAAAATTTGTAACAATTAACTGCATAATAGACTTTGTAACTCAAATCATTCATCCATTAACTTTTATAAGTCAACTTCTAGACATAGCCTGAAGCATTAATACCTAAGTGTCTATTAAATTAGGTGCTTATTAAGTAAGTGGATCCACACACTCATATTTGTTTCTAAGTTTACATTGGTTAATACCATACCATTTTTAAAAATGTTATACATGATTGTATTTCATGAGATTTAAGTTTTGAAGTGAAACCATTCTAAGTAGCTAACATTCTATAGTTAACAATATCAGGCTTTGCGGCAATTCATTGTTATTAAATATTAAGTTACACTATTATATATGTACTTTTATTTCTTCTTTATTGAGGATTAAATATCTAAATATCTTCAGACACTTTCACATTTATAAAATTAATAGGATGGTAGGATATACAAAGTAATTGCGTAAGATAACAATTGGCGGTTTCTGAGGTTTCTTGTACTCCATTAGTGGTGAAAAGAATGCGTTCGAGATTCTTATCATAAAAATACAAGCAAGAAAATGAATATAAAACAAATCACGTCACTTTCCCACGAAAGCAAAGAACTCTGCCAGATTTGATACGTTTTGCGAATGTTTATCCAGAGAGGATTCCAAAGTCTTGGAGTTAAAGCTTCGCAGGTGCAAGTTATAATGCACTTTCCGTTCACTTTGCGGATATGAAGAAGTTTGCACCGTCGAGTTGTTTTATTACTTCTTCATGAGATAAAGTTTAAAGGTCTGCATCTAATTTTAATTTTTCGAGTTTTCCTTGAATTTTATAACCGTCAAGGAGTTCAAGTGTCGAGAGTGTCACTTGCTTCGGTGAAGAAAAACATCGTGAGGAAATCTGCACACCGGAGAGTTCTCCATAATGTTCTCAAAGGTGTGTGAAATCTACCAATCCACTCTTGGCCAATGTGGTAGACTATGGCCTATACCCCTCATATTGTGAGAGGAGACCCCGAGCCCAGTAGTGAAACAATTATGGGTTGTTGCTTTGCTTCGATTTTTAATTAATGCTCCGCTCCTATTGGCTCCCTCGATAAATGGACTATCCAACACAAAAATATTTTTTCAAATATACCAACTAGCCACCACAATAGCATCTTCAACTAACCAAACAAACAAACTCTTTAGCTTTATAATATTAAAAGTATACATTATGCGTATTGTTTTGAAGGTAATTCATAAACGTTATAGCTTACGTTGGGAGTTTATCGACATTTCGCATTCCCGGATTCGAAAAATGCTTCATCAATTTATCCGTTCCCGTTCATTGGCGTGATCGATGAGACCGCCCTGGTATTTGTCAACAGCACAACGTATGAAATACGGACCACTTCTGTACGCGATTTTTATAGGTCATTGTCATTTTGCTGTGTAATCGCTAGCAGATGTAATTTTGAGGATGACGTTACAAATTAATCTTTGCATTTTGGGAGGGGAACCTTCGAGTTGGTTGCTTCAAGGGGAAGCTTGATCGTTACAACTTGTTGGCTCCTTATATTCAACGAATATATTGAAACGTTCCGGGATTATTTGCACGTCTGTCCATTTTTAGGGTTGCGTAGTCAAAACGGAATACTGTTAGTCATATACGAAGTTAACGAATTTGAAAGGAAAAATATCACAGCTAGGTTAGCAAAAAAATTAAGTTATAAGTCGGTCAATTTACAACTATGGAACCCTTTGCGCGTGTCTTTGATACGCACTGGGCATTTTTTTCAATTTTGAATTTAGCAATGACTCTTATTTTTTAAGGTAATGAATGCTTTTCCACTTTCCAACTTCCGTTACTTCACACTTCCGCCATAGACAGTAGATGATTTCTCCCATTTCACTTCTGCCGTACGCCGCGTCAAGGAACTTCAAAATAGTTATACATCTTCTCAAACTAAACATGTAACGAAATATTATCTAGTTTCTCCGTGTTTGTTAATTTAATTATACTCGTTTTAGCCTCGTCATTTGCAAAACTATATCTTTAAAACTTTGTATGCTTAACTTTAACAGACAAACAATAAAATTGTAATGCAGAGACGCTGTAACCTGTAACAATATTTGAGATAACTAATCAAACTACAAATTAGAATTTTCGTCATGCTCACACGTATATTGGGTACGCGAATCTCGTAGTTTGTGAGACATTAATTAAAGGAGCCTGCCACCTGCCAGGACAAGAAGGCGCCTCCAGCTCGACAACCTACACGTCCAGAGTGAATTGACCCCTCATGCCGTAATGACAGTTCAAATGTTTATTAGAGAGCTTTATACTATATATTTTGTCTGATAAATGTGAAGTAAAATGTTATGAACTCTTAAAAGACAGGTAGGGCAACACTTTTGATTGTAAAAGAGGAAGGTAAGATACAGTGTTGTCAGGTACCACATAATTACGGTAGCTCTACCGTATTCAGCTTCGATCTACCGTAACAATTTTTAGTGCTTTTAGTACATTTTACCGTATTTTGACCCACACAAAAATTTGATTTCTGTAGGAAAAAACCTCAAATCTCATTCAATCTACCGTATTTTATAAGAATCTACGGTATTTCATGGAAGAATCTACCGTAGTCCAGTTTTTGGACCTGGCAACACTAAGTGTACCGTACACCGTACAATATGATATCCGTTATATGATATTTGCAGTAGCGTTCCCTTACCTGTTATATTTCCTTTACCTGTCTTATTTTGCCCCAATTTACCCTACTTTAGATAAAGAGTGTTGCCCTAAAAGATTTTTTAATGTTTATTAAAATATGACTTAATTGACATAATTATGGTCGATCAACTCAAACCTCTGTTCCACGAGCCACGATTGCTTCAAATCATGGTCAATTAACAGCATTATTATTCACAGTTGTTAAGTCCTGTCGAATTCTTAATTATGAAGGTTAATGCTTATTTCAGTGAATATGTTATGTTCCCTGTCGAATATAAAGACTGTCATTTAGTATTCCGTATGTGTACAGTGCTGAGGGCGTAGTTGAATTCAGTATGAATTCAACAAATGGGTATCAAAAGAAAAGTGTCAGAAAAGAATGAAATCAGTCCAAATAACAAAATACAGTACTTTTTAAAGCTTTAAGTAAGGGAAACTTACTGTAATGAAGAGTTTATAAATTTAAAAAAATAAAAAAGAACGCTACACATGAACAGCCATGAACAACACACAAAGACAACAACAAATACATCCAAACCGAGAACAGAAATTTAAACTCATTATTTAAATTTCCGCCTTGCTAGGAATCGAACCCAGGACCCTTGGCAAGGCGGTGCGTCATAAAAGGCAGAAGAGCAAGAGTTGGGGATAAGAGGTGAAAGCAAGGTGAGATGAGGAGAGAAGAGTATAGGAGAGAAAAGGAGAGGAGAGTAGAAGAGAAAATAAAGGAAGTATATTAGGGGCGACAGCACGAGATGATGTCGTAAAAAAATTAATATTATTGTAAAGCTTGCGAAGTAAGGAGGAACTCTTAACTCTTAACTAGGAAGTGAATAAATAAATAAATAAATAAGTGGAACAACTGAAATGTATTCACGGGAGAGCAGTTATCGATCTTGTTTAAAATTAGAACGGCAAAATTGAAGTAGATTAATCAAAGCTCAGAGCACTCCGGCACAGGTATCGATTTATTAGAAGTAAGACATAGAATAAACAAATAGTTACCTATGTAGCCACATATCAGCTTCTCTGCGGTTGGAAAGATAGATTTATTCAGGCGTGAAAAATGTAGATACATATAGAAGACGGGAAATACGAGTAAAAGCTGCTGGAATATAAATAGGGATTTTATTCATATGTTTAAAGCGGTAGTTTCTCTTGAGTGGCTGTACATCACATTAATGCATAGAGGGGAGCTCAGTGGCGTCGGAGACCAGATTAGGCTACCTTCCTATGTGCTCGTTATTGCGTAGGTCTTTTATTAAAGCTGCAAACGGGTGAATGTTCTACCTAGTTAGTGTAAATTGGCCATTGCACTCCGCACAAATTTTATTTTAATTATATTTTCAGGCAACTAAGGCCCATACAAAAAATACGCACATAAAAATATTACAAACGCTTGGCTTCAACCTATTAATGGCCCACTACTAGGCACGGGTCTCTCCTATTGAGGAGGCCTAGAGCATACTCCACCACGCTACTCCAGTGCGGACACTATAAATTTCCTGAGCGTTTTCGACTTCCGTGCTTCGAAGGGCGCGTAAAGGCGTGGGGTTCGGTTGTTATTATTAGATAACTTCCACAACTTGGGTTGATCACTAATTTCTTCACCAATCTGCACTGGAGAACCGTGGTGGACTATGTTTTAGGAGACCATTGCCGGAAGTCCGAAAACTAATGATAAACAAGTGTACATAAATCAAAAAATAATAACCAAAAGTTACTGAAATATTAATATTTCATAGCTAGTTGCTACAGATGATTCAGGTCCAGACGTTAAGCCGTGTTGGACCTATCAGCAGACTACGTGAAGAGGCTTAATGCGTATATGGTCTGTCCGATAATGCCAGTGTGTGGGCAGTTGCGATAATATTATGTGCGGTCGACAGCTGAACAGAATCTCAGGATACATTACCTACATTATTTCCGAGACATAGTATGTAGGTTTATAGAATCACTCTGAAATAATGACGACCCGGGTTCGATCCAGGCCGAAGCAGATATTTATGTATTTTTTGTTGCCAGCGATTGCTGGCGATGGTATTCGATCATATATTTTTGGAAATTCGCGCGGTGCGAACGGCGAAGAGTCTAGCGACAAAAACAAAAATGTATAGCAATGTATTGATCATGCCACGCGGAGCGGCGAATGATGGCGGAGCGACCGGCGAAATGTACCGAGCGAATCGCACGGGCGACTAAAACAAAAGCATGAACCAGTATGGCGCAAGCAACGGAGTCGAGCGACAGTCGCGGCGAATAGTGTAGAAACTAAACGAGTTTAGTTGTTTTCGCCGCGAAAAAATGTACACTGGAACTTTTACTGCCAAAATTGTCTATATTGTCTTTAGCCAAAAAGTTATTATTTTCTAAGCAATATCGAGATAACTTTGACCGAAATTTTCGCTCGGCCTATCTGTGCCGCGCGAATTGTCACTCCGTCCGTCGCGCCGCCTTTCGCGCCGCCCGACCCCGTGGCCAGGCCGTAGAAGTATGTAAAATGGGGGTTGATACATAATTTTTATGAGCTGAATGGAAAAAGCTCCAGCAGTGGACCACCAAGGGCTGATGGATGGGTGGATGGATGGAATGGAAAAACATTACCCATCAAAAACTTGAATTTTTTACTTGACTGTATTATAAAAGCAGATACCCTCTTTTACATTATGGTCTGTCTTTATATTAGCTTAAACTTACAGTTTTTGTATTTTCTTGTTTATCCTCAACACCCGAAGGACGATACAAGAAAAAAGGGATTATAGCGTAAAAACTTCCATTAAATATAGCTTAAGAGTGAAAGTCACAAGCAGCGAAAGTAGAAAGCCCTTTATTTACGCGTAACTTAAACGAGCTTAAAGTTTATATGTCAAACTCACGCTCTGTCAAAAGTATCTTAGTTACAATTCAAAACCAATCAACCAAGGCAAGATACTTGTGCCCATTGACCATTTACCATCACTTGACTATTTTGCTGGATCGCTAGTTGGATTCGACACATGAATGACCCACTACTAAGCGTGAGTATCTCCTTTTGAGGAGACCTAGAGCTCCATCTCGCTGTTTCATTGCGGACTGGCGAGTAGGAATTCAACCCCAGTGTCGGAAGTTTTAATGCCACTCTAAGGCCTCCGACATGTATTAAGGACTGTTATCTTAGAATAGCGACTGGGACCGACGGCTTTATATGCCCTAAGGACTGACAGCGGGCAACGGCAGCTGTTATGCAGTTATGCATCCACTATTGCTAAACTCGGTCGATTACTGAGGATCGACAGACGCCTTCGGGCGAAGAGCGCTTATAGAATTGCTAATTGTTACCCAACAAAACGTGACGTTTAAAACAACCCTAAATTCCAAAGGTTACCTTGGGACCTTTATCACTTTAAGAAACAAATTGACATATGAAAATTATAAAAATACATAAGGGACGAGACCGGAAAATCTAAAGGTTCCGTCCATCCGGCTGACGGAACAATTTTACTGGTCTGTACCTAACTAGTTTTATTATATTTGCACGGGTAAGTCTCGTAAAAGCTCATTACCGGGACAAAGCCGTTGTATTTATTAGCTCTCACCTGCGTCTTTGTTGTTATAAACTGGAGAAGATTTTAAAAGAACATTTTAATGTGTTTTTAACGATTATGCTTTTTAAACTTCGTCGTGTATTTGCATATTTCATTTGAGTTTCAGCATAAAAAGGTATGTTTTTTAAATAGTTTTTATCGTTATTAATCTTTGGATTTGGAATATCAATTTTATTTGACAATGTTGAAGAAATGGATAGATTATCTACGAGTATACTATAATAAAACTCAAAGGTCAAATTTTCTGTACATTGAATATTTTTTTAAAATTTCAATTAGGGGGCACTTCAATAACGTGTTAGAGCACAAAAATATATTTTTTAGAATTATTGTCTGTCTGTCTGTTTTTCTGTCCGGGCATCACATGAAACGGATTTCGGTAAAAATGGGTGAAGTTATTACTTACTAATACTAACTTGTATAGAATATTTTTAAACCATCAACCGATTTGCTTCTTTGCAACAAATGTTCCTTGCTCCATAATTTCCGTATGCGAAGCTGCGGGAAACAGCTAGTTATAGGATATAAAATTTATAATCGGTAACGATTCGATTCGAAAGTAAAAAAGAGACATCACATCATGTACGGAACCAAAAGATGAAATGTAGCTACCGACGAATTGAATCACGTGACTTCTTCTGGAATTCTTTTGAAAAACAAAATGACGTCAATGCAAAGTTGCACGAAGAGTAATAGCAGTTAGAAAACGGTTGTACTAAGCAACCGGAGTCGTTGAATGACGTTTCATTAGAGCGAGTCAATTACATGAAGAATGCTGGAAAACGTATGCTGCCTCGTATTTCATTTTAAATTACCCTCGTTCCGCTTCATATCATGAATGGGAAAAAATGACATTAATAATGACCCGGAAGGAAAATGTGAAAATGCCATAAATATTCATTTGCGAGCGGTATTTCGTTTTTCTATTCGTTGATTTGTATACAGATCAAATTTCGTATATAAACAGTAACACACACACACACACACACACACACACACACACACACACACACACACACACACACACGTACACATTTGAAAATAATTTACGAGGTCCACATTTTATGTATGTATTTTACTAATTGTGTGTAGATAGCTATGTCCAAGTCTTAAGCCCAACTTTGGACGTCGTGGAGATCATAAAGGTTGATCGAACGTAGCAATATACTTTGTGAGCTATGAGGCCTGACACTCGGATACTGAAGTAAGCTACACGTTACAGTGGCTTGCTCCCACCCTCTTATTTGTGTGAGCAGCAAAAAGACTCGTTGTCATATTTTCTTCTCTCTCTTTTCTCGATAGGTATCGTTAATGCCTTTGGTAAAATAACAGTACACACTCATAGCTCCATATTAGGATTTACTGTGTCGTGGGTGATGAACAACACACAAAGACAAGAACTCACACACACAGCTCGAGAACAGATATTCAAACTCACCATTCTGATTTCCGCCTGAGAATCTAACCCAGGAATCTAACCCTTGGCACGACGGACGTGGTTGCGCCACACGGGTTGCCCTGTGGTGTTACGTGTCCGCAGACCATGATGACCAAAAAAAGGTCTACATATCGCATCATCTTCACATCTACCTGAATCTGTTCAATAATTAATTCAATGGCTATAAACAACATTTTGACTGAACGCCGCGCCACTCAGTACGGCTGCCTTTCATTACTCGTCTAATTAATTACTATGTAAATTAGTAAACGCTCTCGATCCGAATTTTCCCCGAAATTTGCCGTGATTTATATTTATAAAATCAATTAATATTTAACTTCAAAGCTATCCGCATCCATCATTTGACTTGGAAAGCAGAAAAGCCAAGAAATTAAACAATTTTAGGCGAAACTTAAATTACTAGAGTTTAAAATTTGCAACTCGCGATAGCGGGTTTAGGTGCCTATTATAATTTGATTGGACAAATTTTTATATTTTGTCAAACTTTGATATTTAATTATTTATTATTACTTTTGAACTTACTTTACTTCATTTATTATAATCTAACAGAATCTAACATGATGGGCCAAAAGTGTAAAGCTGACCGTATACGATAAAGTAAGATATAGTTGTCAAGTTTGCAGTTTGACTTGATGCGGCATCCAGTTTGCATGACATAGCTATACATATAGCCAGATAGCCATAACATAGCAATTATACACCGTCAAGTTTACTGGATGTTGCATCAAGTCAAACTGCAAACTTGACAAGTAAACTTGATCGTGTATGGCCAGCTTTACAGAGGCTTTTCTGTTTCTCCACTTTCTCCTCTATGCTGTCATTATCGTTTGTCAAATTGTCACAAATGACATATTAAATGAAATATTAAATTATATTATAATACTGTAGTGAAGGTGTATCTTACAAATTAACTATTTATTATTAATAAATATAACAAAATACGGTACGTATGTACTCCAATGGCGGCCAATAATAACATTTCCTATTCACTTGCACAAGCTAAAATTATATTAAAGGAGTTTGTTAAAGGCATGGATCAAGAAGGTATAACTTTACTATATGGTTTTAGCTCATTATAAAATAAATAATTAATAAAATAATACTAGTATACTTTCACATACTTAAGTAATGTGAAATATGGATAGTATATTTCAGCCACATGGATAGTTTTCGTGTACAGTTAAAATGTCAAGTTCCACTTTTGTTGACAGCAGATGTCGTGAGCATCGCTGAAGAAGAAGTGTCTCTTGAGGAGTTGAGCGCTGAAGTGCCTGAGGGTAACCACTGCACACCTGGAGGTAGGAAGAAGTTGGAAAAATTATAGAACAAGTGTCTAAATCTAGCAAAATCAAAGCAGAGACACAACTTTGAAAATATGTATTATGTAGTATAATTCTCACTGACCAACCATAAAATTTTTCATTAATGGTAAGAGGTAGAATCGACCCCTTCCCAAATAAATTCCCAAGTCAAATTGAACATAATTAAGATAAGACCCTATATCAATAATTATCAGGAAAATAACTACCTTCTATCTAGTTCTATCCTCATAGATAATCTTAGGACAAGGATATGTATATGTGAGCTTATAAAAACTGAAACAGGTTTATTTTCCATCAGGAATGACTAAATATTTTCTTCTAATATGTTCCATAACCTTTAAATCTCATCTGATGTAGTTATTGAAAAACGTCTGAAGTGAGGGAAGAAGACCATTTCTGAGTAGTTTTATGTTAGAGTACTTCTAGTTATTTTGCAGTGAAGTGGAGGCCGAGTGTAGAACGAGACACGAGACTTCATTCCTATCTATTCGCTCCTCCATTCGATACCTATAATAAGCCTGGCCTACCGCCAACAATTTTCATTGAGCACGTCGGCATAAAAGTATGTTTTACAACGCGTGACTTTTGTATACGTTTTTTTTATTATTTTAAATGCCCCTGTTGATGCTACTGCAACGGTTTTTATGGTTTGTGTTTTGTGAAATTGAATTTTTCTATGTTCGTTATTTGGTGTTCTGTAAAGGGTAATATGCGTTACGATTTACGAATAACTTTGTGGAATGTGGATTGGAACATAGGTATATGTATACCTAGCTCTAAAAATATTCCTCTCCTAGTTAATTTTTGGATCATAGTTATAAAACTTATAGGTAAATTTATTTATTACTAGTTGATGCCCGCAGCTTTGCATACGGAAATTATGTTTTAACTGCTTCAAACTTTTATCCTGTTTTCCCGGGAAAATTTTAATTTTCCGGGATGAATAGTTGTCTAAAATATGACCCAGGGTATCAGTAACAACTTTACTAACTTTCATCCAAATCCGTTCAAGGGTTTTTATGTGATGCCCGGACAGACAAACAGACAATTGAGTTTTATTATAGTAATAGATTATAGCACTTAAAGTGTAAGTAGTCATGTAATCTATATTTGTATTAGTTATTCTAATAATAAAACAGTTGTACTGTTGTTACTGTTTGTCTGTTCAACCAACATCAATGACTGTAGCTTAAATTACAAGTCTGTCTCTTACACACATACTATTAATAACACGTGTTTATAAATCCTTTCTTTCTTTCATCTACACTTAAAACTAAAATTTAATTATTCTTAATTAAAGTCATAGGACATAGGAAAAAGGAGCATAGGACGCCTCCTGACCAGGTGGACTGACGACCTGAAGAAGACAGCGGGCAACCGCTGGATTCAGAACTCAGAAGGTTCAGGACCGGTCAGAGTGGCGCAAATTAGGGGAGGCCTATGTCCAGCAGTGGACCTCCAAGGGCTGATGGATGGATGGATCATCCATCCATTAAAGTCATATTATGGTCATTATTTTTACTTAGTTATTTGAATCAAATACTTAAGGCTTTTAATTAGTTAGTTGTATGATGTATCTATAATAATATTGATACGAGTATAACTACTTATCTATGACAATGCTATTACTAGGTATATATAAATACCTAAACAATGTTTGCACTCTAAATTCTAACTAATCAATCTAAGCAAGTATAACAATGTCAGAGGTATTATGATCGAGCAGTATTTTGAAAGTTGGAAAATTGGAAAACGGAAAACGCTTACTCATACACCGTAGTCCCTAAGGTAAATAAACAAGGGGTAAACTGAAATAATTTCAACTCCTGAATGTAGGTAGACGGAATGACTAGACAGTTTACACATGTGTGAACAATAGTTCCAGACAAATTGTTATTTTCTATCGATGTTTTGAAGTCGAATAAATCAATGTCGGTTCATGTACCTTGCAATAAATGACTTACGGATATTTAAATTGTCGTTCTCAAAACTTGCCGTATGAAGAGAACATCGATATTAATATTCCTATTTGAGTATTTAATTGATAGAGGAACATTAAAGTGGTGTAGCAATTTGCTACGAAAAATTTTTTTAGAACAGTGTTGTGTTTTGCCTCGAAATGTTCTAGGGTGGTTTTGTGCCAATCTCATTGCTACTAGGGTTCCATTGAGCGCAGTAGAGAGCTATTTGCTGCTGTTTCAAAACTTATATTATATCAATTAGGTAGTGGCCTCTTCAGTATCATACTTCAATAAAAATACTAGGATTTCAAATAGTCTAAATAGTGTATCAACCTATGAAATATTAGTTTCCGCCCGTGTGAATATATTTCCTTAAAACAGAAAAAACATGAGTATCTTACAATTAATCGTTGGTTGTGAGATCTGATTACAGATATTTAAGTGCATACCGATTTATAATTAGTTAAAATCAATGCCAATGCTTAAATCCCCATCTGCCATTTAGCACGGATGCCATCATAAAATCGCGATTCTCATTAAATTTTCCACATACGAAAAACGGTTCGGGTAGGCGAAGCAAAAAACGGTCGACAATTTATTCGGGGCTGGGTTGGGCATCACTAATCGGCGTCATCAATCAGCTCTTCCCGCGCCATCGGATCAACTGACGGACACTCTTCCCCTCACTACCTCGCGGCTCGCTTACCCTCGCATAGGGTTGCACTATTGAAATGTAATAAGTTAGCTACTATAATTATACGGTTTTGGATATAAATCTGGATGGAAACTGAGCATTGGTTGTTGAAGTTCCTATTTTAAGGTTGAGTCAAAGACATCTTCGTACTGAATTTGATTTCGGTGTTTTAGATATTATGTTAACAAGCTAACTGGGTAAATTATATTGTTTAGTTTGCTTGGTCAATAGGGTATTTTCCAGCTGTGTCTGTGACACTTCCAGATACTTGAATTCACTAAGACATTGACCGTATTTTATTTAGTATGAAAATTAAATGCATGGCTACTTAATTTTATATTAGTGAACATATCATAATACATGAGAATAACATCGATGTTTGACAGAACAAAAAGGCAAACTCAGTTTTAACTAAAGATATACGTTTTTAACCGTTCGGCGTATTGAGCGTTTTGAAATATTGTCTGCACCTTGAAAATGCGGTTTAGATAGGGTCCAAATCAATTTTATGTGAAACAATCCTATGTCGATCCCGGCTTCGCTGACATGGGTAATATTTGCGCCTCGCATCCAATTGATTTACCCAAATCCGTAAATGTCACGAGTTTTGTATCTTGGGGTTGGCTCGGTTTACTCTTAACGCATGCTTTATTGGTTGTCTAATATAAAATGTTTATTTATTTTTACAGTAGGTACCTAACTTGTATCTGATCTAACTTTACACTTTATGTAATGCGTTAGAAGTGTTAGAACAGTGGTAATCAACCATTTTGTCATAAGGGCCACAAAACTAGTAGTATTAGTAGTATGTATTAGTGATGGTGTCGCGGGCCGCAGAAAAAAATGGGTTATAATTTCTAAGGTTTTAAACGTCTTAAAATGGTGAATCCATAATTTAAAAGATCCCGATAATTATAAAAACATCCAGACGGCTGGTCAAAGGTTATAAAATGATATTTGCAGAGATGGACAAGCCATCTTCTTCTGGTTGACCGCTGTCCCAACATCGTCGCACACTAGAAAAATATGATTCCATCCTGATCTTACTTCTAGGGATAATCCCATTAAAGTTCCCTAATAGGTGGTAACCAAGTCTGTGAGAACGCACCTTGAGTTTATCGTACGTAGGTATATTTACCGTTCCGTAAGGGCATTGGCTTAATTATGATAGTATCTTCACGAGTTAAGTTTTCGTGAACTCACGGCGCAGGGTCCCGATAACTAATAGTTAAGGGTTAAGTTTGCGCTTTGCGTAATGACGGTTTCTTCCGTAGTTAATCCATTAACCCTTCCTTTATTTCTTAACTAATTACAATAACACCAAGTGCGAGGAATATTCACGGATCTAATTTTCCGTGTTATGCTATTAAGTGTTCCATGTTATGCTGTCAAGTCTGCCGGTTAGAGGGATAAAGCTGGTTATACCTACATAATTAAGTTTACTTGTCAAGATTGAAGCGGACTTGATGCGGTATCCAGCTTGCATGAGCGGTCTTCGATGGGGGATCACCCAAGATAGTCTTACACCGTCAAGTTTACTGGATACCGCATCAAGTCCACTGCAAATTTGACAAGTAAACTTGAACATGTATATCCAGCTTAGAGATTACCTGATTCTTGAGTGCTCTAAGCGTTTCTTGATTTTTAGGGTTCCGTACCCCAAATGGAAAAAACGAACTTTTATAGGATCACGTTGTCTGTCTGTCAGTCCCATTTTCTTAGGAACGCGTAGAGTTATCAAGTGCGGTGTCTCGGTATGCGAGTCTGACTCGCACTTACCTGGTTTTTTGACCTACTGTTCCTTTTGTATGTGAATATTTAACATAAGCAATAATTTTACGAAATTTTTAACCAAGTAGTAATAATAATGATTATTATTGTTTCAGAATTGGCGATATTAAAGAGTTATTGTAGTCTCATGCGGCAGTACTTACAGTATGTAGAGATTCAATCTTCAACTATTAAGTAAAATAAAAACAAAACCATTCATTTATTGTCATTTTATTTGCTACCAATATTGCTTGATGCAATACGTGTACACCAATAGGGTGTTTGACAAATTGTTATTATTCTATCAGATAGTACCTGTAGTGTTCCGAGGGTTAATAATACACACGCTTTACTCTGTAATAGGTGAGGTATGAATACGCAGAGCGCACATCTGCACTCGCTCGCAGCTAGCCACAGACTGACCGCTATGCATAGACACTACAGTATATACCTAGCGCTAAAAACATATTTCACTTTATTTTCAATTGAATAACGTGAAATTAAAATGCAGTAATTTATTATACAAAAGGGCATTGAATCTATTTGGCATACCTACAAGTACCGCCATTTTGAAAAAAATCATTTTGGCGGCAAGTGATGAAACATATTGTGTCAATCGACGGAAAGTGATTACAATCAAAAAGTATTCATTGATGAAATGTCGTAAGTAATATACTATTCGAGATATTTGAGTTTATTAAAATTTTTTATAATTTTTATTTTTAAACCCAAATATGTATCTATCTCAGAAAGTACATATATTATATCACTTACTTCGTCGATTGTCATAATTATGTTTCATCGCTGGCCGCCGAAACGAAGCTTTTTCAAAATGGAGGTACTTGTAGGTATGCCGATAGGTTCAATGCCCCTTTGTAAATTACTTGTCAAAAACACAGAGCTCTTTATATCTACTTTGTAGTGGTTTGAAAACTATATTTGCAGTGACGTAAAGTTTACTTTGGTGGGTTCTAAATAAACAGAAGAGAATGAATAAATATACGTTAACGCGCGGACCCTCATCTAAAATTTGTTATGGCATAATGTTACCAACGTTTACATAACTCAAAAAATGGTTGTATTTAAAGTCGGTTTACGGACGGTAGTTTAACGTGACAACGTCATGACAAAACATTGATGAAGTCGTGCTCGAATATAACTCCTGAACTAAACTATTTTTTCAGCAAGTTCCTTTCTGACTTAATTGTGTATATAGTTTTATTCATAGATGGCGCTTTCTCCATTGTTCGCTCGCTCGCGGAACGCGACACATGAGTCATGATTTATCGTGCGTGCACCCGGCATCGATTTAATAGATGTTATTACGTCAATAAAAAGAATGTTTCTTTTGGAATAAACAAGCTATCTTTTTAACGACACATACACTCAGTTATATAGCATGAAACAGACAAACAGATGTACTATACTAAAAACTTTAACATTATCTAATTATGTCAGGAACGGATAGTGTTGGTGAAAAGATTTTGTCTGTGTTGGTTTGGTAAGTTCGCCGCTCTGTACATTCGAAAAATAAGGGTTCCGTTTTTCGTTTTTATCGGAACCCTAATAACATCATGTCACACAGATTACCTCCATCATATCCTTATTAATGTGTCCTAGATGTTTATTTTTTTCAATAAAACTATGTTCGAGTTGAATTTAAAAGACAAGTCAATCTGAAAACAACATTATTTACATTTAAATATAAGGAAAACAAATATCTACGACAAAGAAATCTATTTTAAGCTTAGTTGAATTTCGAAATCTTTACAATACACAGCATTACAATACCCACATCATACTGACAGAAGGACAATGTATTTCAAAGAAAATATCTGTAATTGCCTTCATCTCCGAGGTCAGGTGGGTATTTGTTGGATTTGAATAGGCTCCGACCTTTATTCTCTCTCCTTGATTTTCCGCCCTAGAACAAAAGACGTTATGCGCTAAATGGGCCCTTCAAGATTCTTCCCTTTTGTCATAGCATGAAATTAGGAGGCTATACGAAATATACAGGGTATACACTGTGTAACTGGGGTTGGTGGATCAACGGTGGCCCAGGGGGGACCAATATATATTCAGCAATACTCAGTGACTCAGCAGATTTTTGGGAATTTGTGATTTTTTAAGAAATCCGATTCTTTGTTGAAAATACCGCCTAACTGTTGTCTGTTAGGTCTACATTCATATTTTTTTTCCTCAAACTAGCTCAATAGTAGGCCTTTTGTATCAAATAACCGCTGTAAATAATTGGCTTATAAAAATCGAAATAACACACAATATTTATTTTTTAGAAAATTAAATGTTTACATTAACTTTTAAACCACACTTAAATAACACGGCTTTCCCATAAAATCTATTTGAATTTCGAATTGTGTGCCAATCCACAGGAAATCTGAAAATGAATCAATGAATGAATGAATGAATGAAAATGTTGGTTATAAAATCTCCAATTTCATAGGTAAAGACCTTAACTTATATCTAGTTAATGGATCTCGAACTTAGTTAAAAAACTTTAACAATCTGTAAAATTTTGTCTTGCTCTTTTATGTACTAGAAGTAGAACGTAACATGAATTTAAATTCGGTAAAAGTGGAATTAAAAAGTTACAAATATATACCCACATTTTTATTATTCTACAAGCGCTGACGCTGGTACAAAACAACTTGTAGTAATAGTAATACACGCTAGATGTTTTAAGATTATGAGATTTTTCCGTTTAGTACACTCACATTAAAAACTGCGCTCGCTTCTACGCGTGATGAACTGTGAAATGTAGTTCAATGATTAAAATACATAGTGCTCAAAGCCGAGCGGCATTGCAGATGAGTTGATTGCGCAGTACTCATCATGCCTTCATTTATTATTACTTAGGTAAATACCATGCAGTGTTTTACACCGTGTGGTCTGGAATGTAGGTTGGAAAGCAATCATCGATTATTTTTATGTAGTTTTACGCAATAGGTAGATCAGTTTATTCGCTTTATGAGAGATTGGGTTTCCTTTGATAGATTTGATACAAGAAGGGAATTTGTTGGATAAACATGTAAGTATTTATATTTTTCGTATATTATGCACGAGCTTAATATACATTTTTGGTAAATGTCTATTTGTTTTTCGGGATCTTTACTCTGCATAATACTTCAAGATAAGAAGAATCATAACAAATAGCATTCCTGGTTTACTTACGAGGCAGGTCTGTCCATTTCCTGGCTATTACCATAAAAATGCTTTAGGTTGTTTATAACGTGCTATTAACATCTCAGCCAGTCTAATTTGATACCTTCCGTTCAGGTAAAAGTCATTAGTAAGTTTGAATATAAAAAGGAAGTTGTTAAATTCTTTTCGGCGAAGGTCCTGTAATTTGTATTTAATGGCTCAGAAGATGTTGTAAGCTTCTATAGCATTTCCATAGCTTCCAAGATGAATCAGGTCAAACTTGGGAATTTCCTAAGTTAGAAGAATTCCGTTGGCCGCCAAGTGCGCAAAAGCGCACCGAAGTGTTTCTTTATGATGAAACTTGTGAGAATTTTTGAAATATCGATCCAAGTTTTATGTATTCATGAAGTTTGAAGCTTCACACTTGGAAATTATTCCCCGGAAGGTTTTACGTTCAGCACATTGTTTTATGAAACTGGGGAGTTTGAGTGCTCGTAAAGGAGTTAATATGTAAGGTTAATCTTAATATCTACCTGTGATCTTAATATGTACATGTTAAATCTATAGCGTATGGAAGCTAATTCAAGTAGGGTGTTCCGTAGAACATGGATTGGAGTAGATACGTATATCTACTCCAATCCATATTTACCTTGCTTTTAACGTTTGAGCTACGCCACAGGCTACGCGGCAATTATTGTTTTCGCTGAAAAGTTCAGTCAGTTGAGTCCATTCGAATGAAAATGACGACCTTTCCTAGTTGGTAGTGTTATGTGGTTCATTTTATTTATTGTTCGAGCCCACAAGGCAAATATGTGTCCGTAGGAAGTATATAGCCCGGCGGCTTGAGTCGTTCCTAAGTGATCGACTGAGTGAGGTGAAAGCGGGCGTGGTCGGTAGTTGGATGGGTTACCGCTTAGTAGGTAACAAAAATTTCTTGAGCGTTTCTGTGGCTCTGTGCTTCGAAGGGCACGTTATACCGTCGGTCCTGGTCTTTATCGTAATATTGCAGTTGTTAAGCTATGTCGGAGTTCTTTAGGCGGCATGAAAACTTCCGACATTTGGGTTGGCTACTAAACAGTAAACCCTCCACTAATCCGCATTGGAGCAATGTGGTGGAGTATGCTCTAGGCCTCCTTCAAAGAGTGCTCAGTAGTGTGCTATTTTTGAGTAAGCCAACTCTTTGGAAATAGACGGCCGCTGGTTTTCAGAGCGACCACATAATGTTTTGGCAGTTTATTGACAGCAATCGTCGAAACAAACTTTACGAGAAGTAAAACATTTTTAATCTTATAAATGTGACATTTCTTTTTATCTTAGAATCGTTTATTGTAACCGTTTTAAGAATTTTATAACCTTTTAAACTGTTTTTTTATAGAAATTTGTAGTAATTATAAAGAGTGATGGATGTTAATGCAAAAAAATTAACATGAACCAACGCAACAAGCCGCTTGGTTTGGAATACCGCACATGTATCAAGCAAAAACTATGAAAAAAGAAAAGTAGTTCCAAATTCCCAGGAGAGGACCCAAAGGCAAAGGCTATCTCTATAAATATCTATTTTGTGATAGTTTATATCAGTTTAGATATATTATTTCGGGCGAATTCAGCCGTGCGGGACCGGCTCGGCTTTGAAAGGATTTGTTGTGGACAGTGTACAAATATTTGTCACTCTCTTTGTTTCGATTCAACGTTCACCCGTGCCCTCCATAACTTTACTTCTATTGTGAAATTTTGAGAGGGTAAAAGCCCGTTATAAAGGAACTCGTTACCGAAATCTCTAATGATGCGAAACAGATGTTTTGAACGGACTTCGCACAGGAATATTCAATTATTGACTGTTTTTTTTTGCTGTTATTTTTATAAACCTAGTGTTCTGTAACGTTTGAATTTAATATTTTTTTTTTGTTAAAATGTAACGTGAATAAGGAAAACCGGCCAAGTGCGTGCCAGGCCACGCGCAATTTAGAGTTCCGAAGTAGTAAGTTTATCGACTATTACTCATTAACTACTTATGCTACTCATCATACAATCTATTTTTGAGAATTTTTTCACTCCAACCGTTTAGCCAGCAGGGGGAAGGACACTTGACTCTAACCAAAATTAGCACTTTTGAGCCAAATATGTATTTCGCAAACGGACCCCTAATTCCAAAAATGGTCTTAAAAGACTCATAATATATTTGGAAGACATTTTCAACGATAGCCCACACTATCGGGTACGCGAATTCGAATAAAAAATTCATCCTCACGTTACCTGTGGGGGAGGTTCCCTGAAAAAAATTTTAAATATTATTCTGCGATTCAAAACTTTTAATAAATATTATCCATGCTAAATTACAGCTTTTTAGAATTAAGGGTCTCGGCGCTTTGCTTCGGACAGACGGACAGACGAACGGACAGACGGCCGGACGGACATGACGAAACTATAAGGGTTCCGATTTAACTTTAAAAACCTAAAGAAGGTGGAGATTCTTTTGCTTTAATATTTTTTTGTATTTGCGGCTTAATTTCATACCAAATTGAATGATGAATAATTGTTTAATGTCATCAACATAAGCAATAAGTACCACAATGAGTTTTGATAGTAATCGTTACTTGTGAACACAAACCGCAATGATTAACCTCGGAATTATCAAGGCTTTATTAACCCATTAAGGCGTTTGACAAATTTGACTAACCCAAAGGTTTAATTGATAAGACAACGCATTATCAATTATTCCAGGCGACCGATTAGGCCAATCTCGAGGGTGACAGGCAATCAATAACCGTTTGTATTGGATATTGATACTCCTGGCAAGAGCGAAACCTCCTTGTTAATAACGGCGTATTACCAGTATTATGTATTCTCGTAGTATACCTAGTCTGTAAACTCAAAGAGTATAACACCTAATTAATATTATTATTAATAGTATATATGTATTGAGTAAATACCAAAACATCACGATATCACAATAAAAATGTGCAAAATTCAAAATGAATTAATTAAGGTCAAATCATGATATTTCTGACCATTCAATGAAGTGATCGGGTTTTATGAAATAAAATTACAATAATTTAATGTAAAATAAGCCGCAGGAATAATCGCGTCGCATGATTAGGGTTGCCACCCGTACTATATAGTATTATATAGTATCGTGCTATATTGCAGTCAATTGTACTCTATGTTATAGAAAAATAATATAGTATGAATAATACTACATTTTCATCGGTAATTCAGTTGTCGAGCTTTTTGTAACTGTGACTGAAATGTACCCGCAACGCAGCATTGGAAATTTCAAAACGAAACTCAATCACGTCGTTGGATCATGGATCTAAATTGCTCAGATTCCTATAATTAGTTTAAAAATAATAAGACTGTTAACCAAAACTAATAACAAATACACATGGAAAAATAAATAATTATAATATTAAAAATAAATGTTTACTATATTTTTCCTTGAATTTCCCAATAGTACGGGTACTATATTTTTTTGCAATGTTTTGAAAAAAATACTATTTTACCTTCAGAAAAGGTGGCAACCCTAAGCATGATACGATTGTCGAATTCGTTAAACTTTGGTTATTCCATTCGATCACTAATAAAGTTTATTAGCGATTGAAGGTTATTCCACGAATCAGCCGGTGTTTTCATGAAATGTGAGCAGATGACACAATAATGAAATTATTGTCAGTTCTACAAACCGCTATATAATCTTGTTATTATAATAGAAAATGATAATAATATACACTGTAAATCTATTTAACCAATTTTATAGTTGAAACAAATATGCGACGTGAGAGGAAAATGAATGGTTGATACTGATGGTTGAGGAAAATGATTGCTGCGTTGAACTGGACCAATGAAAGCGAGATACGAGCGTAAAATACAGCACCGTTATACAGTCTATACGTGAAAAGTGGATTATACAATATACAGTGGGAATTGGTAGAATCATAATTCTTTGATTTAATGCATCTGTTATTGTATAATTGAAATCGCCTTCAGTAATACTATTAGTCTGTGAGGCTTAGCTTTGTTCTATACATATTATCTCGCTAATTAACCATGTACATGTTTATTAAAAGTTTTTATTTAACTTGCTTTGTTCGTTACTCTTATAGCATATTAATATGTATGGGTCGAATCATGCAAGTTGAATTGGAACTTTCATCATACGGAGTTGAAATTTCACAAATTGATTTGGTTCACAATTTTATGATAATGGTGACTTAATAGTACTACGCTCAGGGTTGATTTGGGTCCAGACGAGGTACCTAAATTCTCAGCGGCCATATTCTATTATATATTTCTTCTTATAATATAGCACAAATACAAAATTTTATTTCTTATATTGATACCTAAATATTTTCAATATATTTTTTTATTGCTACAAACTACAAAGCTATATTATATAGATTTAGTATAATATTATATAGATTTAAACACAAAAGAGGCTAAACACAGTTGAAAAAAGGGCTAGATTCGTCCAATACATTGAAAATAGGGGCTATTGCTTAATTATCAGAGGTGACGGTGAAAAAAAAAAAAAGTCGTCAGACGCTCTAGAAGTATGATAATGGTAATTTTTTTCGACATCTTTCACTACATTTTATCGTTTTTTCGATCGATTGCATCAAAAACTTCGTGGGAAACCTGAATTTATCCCTTTTTTTTCAAGATGGCGGAAAATGATTTTGGGGCTAGAAATTGGGCTAGGTGCTAAAAAATTATTTGAGGGGCTGAAAACCCGTAAAAAGGGCTAGATCTAGCCCCCAAAGGGCTAAATTGGCAACACTGCGCATAATGAATAGACGCACCTTAAACCCTCAAGTTTTTTGCCCCAAAATTACTTCCAAATATTTTCATTAATCAAGAAGAAATTTATCTAACATTCATGTCTATGTAGCCTAAACTACCACACCGAAATATCTGCAGGGATATTGGTAAAAAACCAGCGGAATTCCTATTCCATACGCTGTATACGGTACACAGTAAGTCTGGAAGCCTCAATTCCAATGGAACTTTTGGGTGTTTTTGCACGTTATCGGAAACCCCGAGCCGATACTAACGAGCGTGTCGATGTCGTCTAACTGTCGCGATGATTTATCTTCTGCATCGCAAACTTCTATTCCATGTAGATCCACTTTGAGAAGTACGGAATAGATTATATACATCGAACACTATAGCCATTAGCTTTTATGTCATGTACACACATTATTGGCAATGGAACTCACAGGACGGATATAAGTTCAGTTGTTTTATTTATTGAATGTATGAAATTGATTATTTATCTAACAGAGTTACAAAGGAGTTAGTTTTCAAAATACAGGTAAGACAACAATAGGTACAATATGCACGTAAAGGAGGTGGCCAACATGTACCCCGGAAATGGTTAAAATACTCTTATTTGTACAAGGTTTTAGTCCCTTAAAAAGACATGTTTTCCATTTATTAAAACATAACTAGAATTTTAATTTTCTTCTGAACTCCGCCATTAGTAGTCATAATAAATTAACAATAAAAATAAGTTGTATAATCTTCTACTTCCTCCATTGCTATTACTGGAGGTTGACAATTGGCTGACATAAATGCAAATGTTTGCTATATTGACATTTGATTTTTGAGTTTGATTTCTGCAAAATAATAATTGTGTTTAATTTTTTGCCGTGAGATGCATTAATTGCGCGGTTGATATTGAGCGCATGGCGCGTCACTCAATATCTTCGCTAGCAAGAAACCTTCAATCCATATTGGTAGAATGGATCACTGCAATACAGGTATGGCATTTTTCTTTACTATTAAAAGTAAGTACCTAGCGCTTACAGCTAAGACTAGGTTCACGTGGCAATGTACAATATTACTATGTTTTTATTGCAATATTACTCATAGAATATCTCGGTATTTTTACAAAAAAAAGTTTCTCTTTCAAACACTTTTCCACAATTACTTATGTTTTGCAGAATGTCAAACTACAAAAGCTAAAACTCCCCGTAAAAGGAGAATCTCAAGTTCTGAAGATTTTTATTGACGAAATTATCAAAGTAGATATTGTAAGCTTTAATGTAAGGTAAAATTAAAATGTGTACATTATATTTCACAAGTGGGGCAAATGCCTATACAGATGTTGGCCATATCCTTTGTTTCTGCTACCGTTTTTAAAATGCGCTTTATCATCGACCGCTTTATTAGTCTCTGTTTATTGTTACGTATGTTTCATTTTTGTCTGATTTATAAGTGCAATTTGCAAAATTGTAGCTCAATCGAATACCGGGAAACAGGTAAAATTTAATTTGCAATATTAAACTTTGTGTACAGTACAGACAGACTATATAGGTGTAACTAAATATGTACAACTGTTAAACACTTATTCGTCAGGTGCACATAACTTTTTTATCTATAGAACTCGATGATAATTATATAAAAAAATATGTATGAAGATGCATGTTATCGGATACCCCTAAGATCCATCTAACGACGTCGTTGACGTCACTGGCCTGTCGCAATGATTTATGGCTTGCATCGAACTCATTCTCGATGCTTAGCTACAATTTGAGTTAGAAATATTGTGGTATCGCTACGAGCTTAGAGCTTTGAACTATGACAAGAGCTCCGAATGATTGACCTTCTCTGACCCGTTGGTAAAGAGTGTCAACAAATAGGCAAAGTTATATTCGTTCTTTTAACGTTATCATGTACATAGTATACGCAATAGGCACATAACACATAATAGTACCTATTGATACAGAAGAGTCACTCCGTAAAATCATTTAAATAAATAGCGACTCTTGCTCAGATTCAATAAAATGTAATTCAGGTCGCACAACGCTAATCGTCAACAGACATTGACATCTAGACATTGCCTCTCTTTCCAATCATAACTCTTATCCTTTCTGGCAACGTCAGGGTTGTCTTCTTTTTAGTGATGACATGTGTGATAAATTACGAATGTATGATACGGCGTGGCAGCACTTCTGAAATTGGCCCGACACGTCGAACGTACCTGTAACATCATACAAAAGTGTGTAATGCGCCAGACCTGGTATAGGTATTAATTATACGGTGAGAAAAAATCCATACAACTGTAGAGAGGTGTCAGACAAGGGGATGCCATATCCCAAAAACTGTTCAGCGCTGCGTTGGAAGACAAGTTTAAACTGATGGAGTGGAAACGACGTGGCATTAACATCACTGGCGAATACGTCACACACTACGATATGCCGATGATATAGTCATCCTGGAAGAATTTGTAAGAATATGTACTCGTATATCCATGCCAAATTAAAGCTTTCTAGCACTAATGGTCTTGCCGCTTTGCTTCGGATGGACGGACGGACGGACGGATGGACAGACGGATGGACGGACATGACAAAACTATAAGAGTTTCGATTTTACTTCGGAATCCTAAAAATACGGTTATGCTGTTCACCGTTGAGGAGGTCCTTTATCTGAAGCCAACTCTGTCAGTGACAATCATTTTATGATGGATTTTGGAATGAACTATCATAATTTAATACCTCGTTTGGAGCCATCCCTCGGTGTACTCTCAGGTCACCACTACTATTAAAATGCATGTCATCGGAACCAAATCAACATAATAATATGTATATTATTAACCGACTTCAAAAAAAGGAGGAGGTTCTCAATTCGACTGTATTTTTTTAATGTTTGTTACCTCAGAACTTTGGACTGGGTGAACCGATTTGGATGATTCTATTTTTAATGGAAAGCTGGTGCTTGTTGTGTGGTCCCACATAAATTTGAACGAGATTTGACAATGGCATCCATGTCAAAATCATAATATAAGTCTTAAATTTGCATTAGGTATGTGCGCGATAAATGGACGAATAACTCAATATCGCGCCAACCGATTTCGATGATTCTTTTTTTAATTGAAAGCTGGTACTTGTCGCGTAGTCCCACATAAATTTGAGCGAGATCTGACAATGGCATCCATGTCAAAAGTACAATGTACTTCATTTGAAGTCGGTTATTTTTTTGTTAAAATGTTATGATTGTAAAATTTCATCTCCGTAGTATGGAAGGATGTAGTTCAATTCAGCTAGCAAGATTTGACCCAAACAAACAAATAAATGAACAAAAAATAAACAGGGCAAGCTAAATAGCCGGGTCCACACCGGACGATCCATCGCGCTCCGATCGCGCGCGGCAGCAGCGCGATCCAAAGATGCAGGCGGTGTGGACGTGCCGCGCGCGATCCATGCGCACGTATTGGAGCGCGCGCTCCCTACCTCGCGCGATCCGTGTGCGGTCGGTTTTTGTGCCAGCCTCAAAGGTGCCTCAGTTGCGTGATGCGCGCGGTGTGGACGGTTGTGTTGGTTCGCGCGATCCACCTCGCCATGGACATCTCAGAAAGTCGCCGTTTGATATCGCTTTATAAAGAATTTAAATGTTTATGGGATCCCAAAGATTCTAATTACACCAATAGAGGTGTTAGAGATGATGCTTGGTGTCAGATTTCTCGTGAAATGGGGAATAAGTCGATCGAGAACCTAAAGAAAAAAATGCGATCTCTGGCGGGAGGCTACAGAAGGGAGAAACACAGAGAGAAGCAAAGACGTATAACTGGATCCGGTAAGAAAACAAAGCTACTTTTTATCTGTAGGTATTAAAATTATATATTTTATTATAAGTAATTACATCATAATATTTACTGTGGATTTCACGTGATTTCGCTTTTTACATTTAAGCTGTTAGAAATACACGTGGTTATTTTAATGAGTAACTTGTTTATTTCAGGTGCTCAAGATACATATAAATCAAAGTGGTTTGCGTATGATGACTTCGACTTTATGGCGGATAAAAATGAACCCGGAACCACACGCGATACATTGGAACATATTGTGAGCTATTAGTTTACTGATATTCATTTTGCCAAACTATTGTATGGTTTGTAACAAAGTGTCTTGCTAAGTGGGACCGTATTGTAGTGGCATTTTCTGTTGCTCTTCTTGGTACGACGGCCATCGGTTGTAGCGATTGTGATGGCGGTTCATTTCGCCAGCTTCCAGGTATTACATCTCCATTCTCCTGTACTGTATCAAACGTTCCTGGCGATATAAAGTTAGGATTACTGCGTAAGTAGTTATATAGATGAACCGTTGCCAGCACGACTTTAGTCGCAGTTTCTGGTTCCAAAAGCATAGGTTTACGCAGGACTCTGTAGACAGAACTAAGTACTCCAAACGCGTTTTCAACTACTCTACGTGCTCTTGACAGTCGGTAGTTGAAAATTCTTTCACAAGAACCCCTTTCCCGTGTACCATCGTATGGTTTCATAGTATAATCATTAAGCTGAAAAGCTTTATCACCTAGTATATAATAGGGTACCTCAATTTTATAGGGAACTTGCAATATCTCCGGTGGAGGAATATTTAGCTCTTTTTTTTCAAGTTTTTTATATAAATTTGTGCTTTTGAACACGCCTCCATCTGATATTCTGCCTTTAGTCCCAACATTCACATACAGGAACCTATAATTTGCATCTACTAATGCAAAAAGAACAATACTAGGAAATAATTTGTAATTATCAAAGTCGTTGCCACTATTAAAAGGCGATTGTATAGCGACGTGTTTGCCGTCCATCGCTCCTATCACGTGTGGGAAATTCCACTTATTCTCGAATTGCTGAGAAACTGTACGCCATTCTTCTTTAGTTGACGGCACCTGAAAATAAAGGAGATCTTAATTATAATATAAAGCTGAAAATAAGAATAAGCAGTAAATAGTAATAATAATTGTTGTTACAGGTAGAATCTGATACGACTGATGGGGAACTTGTAGTTAATACTACAGTGAGCGAGAACAGTAACATTACTAGTGACACACAACCGGAGAGAGCCAACCACCACACAGATCAGACTAGAGAACAGAATGCACAATCCAGTGTCCAAACAACAAACAAAAGAACAAAAAAAAGAAAGAAAACTACTTCTAATAATGCAGATGACATTTCCGATGAAACTCTTTCAGAGGCTTTCCAACTTCTGCAACAATGTGCTCAGCCACCACAACCGGAAACTGATTCTTACATTGCTTTCGGGCAGTATATATCTACTGAATTGCGGAAATATGATGCAGTAACATTAGTTAATGTCAAAAATGCTATATGCCAAGTTATTTTTCAAGCTGACACAGGAAGATATGGGGATAGCAATTATGGATATTACACTAATTCATACCCTGGCACACCAATAGCATCCACTTCATCACAGTCCCAGTCTCTACAACCTCAAAATTATCCAGCTCCAATTCCACAGACATCACCGTCTGCTCATCTAGCCTCCAATTCATCGCAGTCCCAGTTTCTGAAACCTCAGGATTATTCACTTCCACAGTCACCACCGAATTAAATAAGTACCTACCTATATCATGTTTTCAAAAAATAATTAATAATTGTAAACATGTTACTTCTTTAAATTATGATTGTAATACACTACTTTTTTATTGAGTAATAAAGTATGGTTTTACTTACCTTTACATAATCATTTAACAGGTCAATGATGGCTTCACAAACTTCAGGAATAATTATCGATATAGACTGTTTGGAAATGCGGAACAGATACTGCAAACTGACGTACGAATCTCCAGTTGCTAAAAATCTCAATGTTAGTAATAATCTTTCCTTCACAGTAATGGCATCTCTATAATTTGTATCATTCTTTCTTAGCTTGTTATTTAATAATGAACACAATATCTCAAATTGATTAGCATTCATTCTTGCAAAATTGTGTTCAACTTTATCTGACACTAACTCTGCGTACAGCTGAGTCCCAGATTCCAAGCGATTTTTGTAAATTTGTTTCACCCAAAACCGTCGTTTTCTTTTTTGTGATTTTTTGCGCAAGCATTTAAGCAAAATAAAAGTTACTGCTGCAACGGCAAGACGCCGCCGTTGTACGTGTGACTCCATATCGTACAAGAGTTAGACTGGCTGAATCACGGATCGCCTTAGGATCGCTTGGAGCGCATATTTGGGATCGCAAGTTTCCAAGAGTGGATCGGCATAACACGATCCACGATCCACGCTCCGCGATCCTGGATCGCGGATCGCGGGATCGATGGATCGTCCGGTGTGGACCCGGCTAATAAAAGCTTGTAATGAAAAGGAGTTATAGTCCCCACGAACTAAGAATGCATATTTGTCGTTTGTCATCGCAGTGACACTAGAGATGTACAAAAAAATTGATTCACGAAAGAACCAATTTTTGCAACAAATCGATTCAAAATTGTAAGACTTTCTAATCGATTCAATAATTAAATTGTAAATTCTAAAAACCGAAACATTTAGATATCCACAAGTAACTGGAATGATATTGCCTCCATTGAGCTACTTAAGTTACTTTACCATACCTATACGCTCAATGTATTTACGACTATAATAAAATATTTTTTTCCTAAAAAACTCACTGTTAATTCGTCCGCGCCGCATCCAGCGTATGAAATTTGGGTTTCGGTTGAATAATGAATATTCTAACCATATTTTAATCAGTTCAAATGGCTGCGGTTAGAGATTATCGTAATAAACACTTTTGGTCATGTTCTTATAGAAGAGAAGAAATTAAATTGTTTAATTGTTAAACACAAAGAAAGAAATAAAATAAATTCATTTTTATTTTAAGTTTCGATTATAGTAATGTATCGATTATTATGGTTTTATAAGTAGCTTCATGCCGTCACATCACTTAACGTCAGTGTAGATTTTGTCATCTTCATATAACATTGATTCGACGCCTTATTTTTTTATTCAATTTTGCATAAATTATGATGTGATGGGATTTTTACTAGATTATAACGTTTAATATGATTTATAAATAACGTCAATACGAAAACGATACAATACGAATAGGGATTTTTAACAAATTTTGGCAAAATCCTTTGTTCGTAAGTATCCAACTATTCATGTCAATTAAATAATTATTCCATTTTGCTCAAAGACGTACGTACAAGGTTGGTTCATATTAATAAATGGCAGCTATCATTAATGCGTTCTTAGATAATTTTGAGTATAGTCTTGTTATTTAGGTGTGGTGACGGTTGAAACAAGTGACAATTACGTCGAGTGCGTGTTGTATTGTGTATCTCTATGTTTTTCAAAGCAAAAGTAGAGCGGGTTGTCGTTGAGCGGTAACGTCTTTTATATTATTGATGTGTATGGATGACGGTGACTACTAAATTGTGGTTGGTCCCGTCGCTTGTCCACTATCGGCATGGAAAATGGACTATCATACAGTAGGTACTTAGATTAAGTAAGGACTATGTAAAATTTTGGTTTAGTGAAAAAGCGTTAGTATGTACATTTAAATGAAATGAGCTTGCGAAGTTAAATATTCCAGGGAGAGATTTTTGCTAGCGAAATCTTGTTCTAAATAATATTTAATTAGGCATTTCACTACAATACTAATGACTAATAAGCCTCAGAATCGTGGATCACACGTAATTTTACCTCGGTTTAAAACATTTTGCGCCACGTCCACGCGGCGTTCTCATTTCCGTAGCACAAAATTTCGATAACCGCGCAGGCCACTTATTTGACGCGAATTTGTGTAGTGACGTGTGCAAAATTGGTGGCGAAATTGGAACACAGAAATTCTCGGCTTATTCCCGTACTCGGCATGGCGTGATGAGGTGTGGATACGTTTGTGGTGTGGATTAACGAGAAGAAATAACTTATTCTCGAAGCAGTTCTCGCGGTGATGCCTCTGGATATTATTTTTATGACATGTAGTTATTTAATGGGCGATGGAAAAGAATTGCTGTATTGGGGATTGGCATTGGACAAGATTTGGTTCCAGCTAATTTATGATTGGGCAAGTATTTGTTGTATTAAGAAGGACATTTGTTTTATTAAGGAGAAACTTTAAACGCTGATGATAATCATATTTTATTGCATATACGAGTAGATAATGTTTTTTGTTTGGTAGTTTACATACAATATGAATCAGGAAAATTTACAACTAGAAATTTTTAGGGTCCCCCAGGTCCACCAACTTGACTTGAAATGCGTGTGTTAAATATACACCCGCTACCAATGATATTTAAAAAACATAGATACGTCATGCCCTTACAAATCAACCAAAAAATCTGTTCCGAAAAGAGTAACAAGACACACGCGTTTTTGTTTCACTACAAGAATCACACCACAATAATACACGAAGGCATTATAACGTTGTATGTCAAATCTCAAGTACTTGTACAACAACAAAAGCGTGCGTATCGTCTTGTATTGACAGAGCGACCACGAGCAGACGAGGTCAATTGACCGCTCTTACGATCTTCATCTTCAGCGCGCTAGTGACATATCTACCCCTTCTTTACTTATAATATCATTGCCCGTTACTCGAGAACAATATTTTGCTAGTCCCACAAATATTTGTCCCGGCTGGGAATCGAACCTAATATTGAGAGTTACACTTTTAACATTGAGCGTGAGTTAGCGTGATATTTAAAAGAAACTCAGCCCCAAGCACTTGATAATTTAATAATCAACTTTGAGAGAAATACAACTCTCATTTCTTTCCAGTTTGATATCGTAAACCTGTTCGTGAAAGCCAGGTGGTAGAAGGCAGTAAAATCATGAACTATAATATATGGGGCAGTATAAACTGTTTTATGATTTAATCATGCCTGATTTATTGCGTACATACATACATACGGTGGCTGTTATATACGCTTATAAATTGTCACAGGATTTCATTACTGGTATAGCCATAATGATATATTGGAACTTGTTTTAACTACGAGTTAAAACAAGTTTCCAACATGTAACTAACTTAATTTGGGAGATATTTCAATTAAAATTAATTCCGTTTTGACTACGTAACCCTTAATACGAATGTTTCAATGGTATCATAACTAGTTTGAAAGGTATGTGGTTGAAACCGTTTTGAAGTTGATTACAAAATATTCCTCAAAAGTATTCAATATTCCTCAAAATCAGCAGATTGGATTAGCCTGGAAAATCCTAGATGTTTCTTCGATAGCTCTGTACATAAGCAAACTGCATAGTTTATCGTCTAAAATGGAAGAATGTTAAAGGCAACCAAACGTGATCTGTTTTACAAACACCTACTTTTAGAATCTTTCAAAGAACTGTCGTTATACTTTTTGCTAATAAAAACGTCACGTACGAGCGAACTTTTTGCTTTACGGAAGACTTTTCAGAAACTGTACCTTGGACGGTTGTTTTACTCTTTCTTTTTGAAAAAAATATGCTACCTTGTTATTTTTTTAAGTTTTTTCATAATGTGACATTTTAATATTTTGACTACAAAACCCTAAGAACATTGTCAATGGTTGGAACACTAGGAACTTTTTCATCAAGCGTGCGACTAGAGATCTCTTATCGTTAAAATATAATGGCTATTAAAACTTATAGTACCTGTAAAAGGAAAATGTTTGAAAAAAATGTCATAATGAGTTTTTTAGTTTTAACAACATTGTAGATATCTTGTAATAACAATATAAGGTTAAATGGAACATCACATACCTATAGACTTAAATTAATTAAATAGATTTAGATTACAGATCCTTCTTCTTCCAATGACGGACGGTCTGTCTGTGATTAAAAATTAAGTCAAAATAAGCGAGTCTTCTCAAGTACTTATCGGTATTTACCTATCTATCTCTATCTTTTGGTTTTTCAGGGCCTTCTGGAACGGCAGAACCACAGACATAGATAGTAGAACCGATGTTATTGGGACTTTCACTGGAAATAGAGGTGATTATAGGAAAAAATATACTTTGATCATACTTTTTATACCACATTATTTTTATTCTCCATTGTTATATTGGTAGTTATTTCGGGATTGGGATTTACGCGGGTAAAGCTGCCACACTGTTGAAAAAGTATTTATATCAAAGCCACATTCGTAAGGAAGGCTATTATTATAATTCCTCAGGATTTGCATCAGGAGTACGGGTAGCGAAGACAGGGGTTACTGGTCAAATAATATATCTAATTATACATATCTGGGATGATATTTTATAGATTATAAATATATTTTATAGACTACTAGTTTATAACAACCGCCTTTGTTTCGCATCAAGAAAATAAGGGAAAAATCTCAGGGAAAAATGTTTATATGTAGATATATTATTTATATGTAAACTAATTAAAATCAAACAAACCGCATCCAACTCAACTGATCTGCTACTTTAAAGATAAGCGGGAAAAAAACTCAGAAAAACAAACAAAAGTTATAAATACCAAGTTATAACTTAATGTTTTATTTTTATTTTAAAATAAACCGAAATTCTTATTTAATTTATGGAAAAAGTACGCTTTGAGTTACGATTTAAAGTGTAATATTAAAAGCTCTACCATACTGGCCAAGTGTGGTTAAAATTCACTTGCTGATAAAAACATTTTGCAGAGAAGTTTCGGGCAAGTGATAATTAATTTAAAATTCGTAAATTTTGCGATAAGAGCAGGATTCGATCAGCTCGGCTCCCATGGAGAAAAATACGTCCAAATAACTACTATCAGTAATTAATTAATATTTAATCAAATTTTAATATTTTATCGATCTTATTTATAAAAAAGATACAACAGGATTATAGCCCTGTTATAAGGAAGTGATTGAAAAATAGTATGCATAAACGTTCAATAGTGTCAAAAGGTTATAGAAGGTTCACCTGGTTTTCCTCCATGAATAAGACGAACATGCGCATTCAAAGAGAAAATGTCTCTGTATAGGTACATAGCTAAACTGCTTTTTAGGGATGGTTTGGACTGAAAATTAGTACCGTGTTGTCCCGTCTCTTATCGAGGTTGGTCTGATTTCCGTTTAATGTTGCAGTAGAAAGAAATTTTTGTTGATTATTATCGAGGATTATCATCTTCTTGTCGCCTGCACTAGGGTACAACAGTACTTCATTCAATTTCTTCTACGCTGTTATTCTGTGGGGCCTCAACAGCAGTATGGACAGCATTAATAAACAGGCTTGTAGTGCGTATGAAAAGGTTCGATGAAAAAGACGTGTTACTTGAATGATGATTTTATTTAGACTGTCTTAATCTAAAATGCATGAAGCTTATATGCCATTCACACACTACAGGGTACTATTGTCATTATTTGGGATGTCGGGCGTGGGACAGCTATCCCAAGGGCTACTGTGACCAGGTTCACTTCAAGTCAAGTCCCACTGCTCGGACAAGCCGAAGGATGTTCCTTGCTTCCAGTTCTTTGGTTGGATAAACATGGTGTCATCAAGTCATGTATCTGCTAGAATTAATAATTTAAAGAGATACATTGAACGTAGTTGAGATTGATGAGTTCCGAGTAGATCCAGCAGTTTATATCTATCTCGGTAGTTCTCTAGTCACGCGCGCCGCGTTTATCGCAGACACGTTCTCCGCTGCAATAAAAACTGCTCCAAAATGAAATATTTAATACCGCCTCGAGCTACCCAGCTATCCAGACGTAGTTACCTACGTTACTTATAAAATGGAGAATTATATACCCTAATTCTTTCCAGTCCACGTTTGTGCAAGAGTGTTTTTATCTATTTGTCATAAAATGGAACTTCAAACCGTAAAAAGCTTGGGTGTATTCAGCTTCGGATTGAAGTTGAAGATGACAGCACTATGCGAATAATTGTCTACTGCCAATTTTAACCGACTAATTTTTACCAAAAAAAAGGAGGAGGTACTCAATTCGACTGTCGACTGTTTTTCTTTGTGAACATGCGGTAGCGGGGATAACCGAGGAAAACTATTGACTTGTCAACCACCATCGGGCATTCTGGAGACAACTTTCGGGCTGAGCGGAACACAACCTGTGAATTATTGTTGGTTATTCTAAATGCCGTACCGCGCTGTCAGAATTCACCGCGTTCCATTAGTGATTGCTCTTATTCGAGTCGCATAATAATCATTTCAGAGTCGTGTGTATCAGTGTATCGCATATTTAAATTGTAACGTGTGTAAACCTGTGTTACAATGAGTTTGTGACTAAAGTGATGTAAACTCCCACTGTGTAATTATTTCCCGAACCACCCACCCGTCTTCTCCGACATATTTATTAATCGTCAAACTCGGGATTTCAGCTCTATTTCCATTTCCAGTTATTTTCTGTATATTTTACCAACGTTTACTTTTCCACTCCTTATTTCTTGGCCGGCAGAAGGTTGATGATCCATATGTTGTCATCATTTAGCATCAGGTGGTTTTCCTTTCTTAGTACCTATTACAATATTTTGAGCTGTTCATCCATCCTTTCTTCGGCTTTCTTCTTCCGTGAGCATTATACCTACTAGCGTAATTGTGTGTGAATATATTCAGATATTTAATCCATCCTATAACTTTCGTTTTTACAAGTCATCTTAGTTACAGTTTAAAACATTTGTTAGAAGCTTTACAATACACAAGCAAACCTCAGCCTAATGATACAAAATTCATCATTCCGTGTAACCCAAACTAAATATGCTAAAGACGGGTCAGAATACTAATTTACAAAATTAGAGTCATTGAAAATTACCGTCTATAAAGTCCCCGCAGAAGGCAAATGAAGGCACAACTGGTACCCTAGGCGACGAAGTACGTAATCTAGTTAACTTACGGTATTACGCTATTTTCTGTCTTGCGGTGTTGACATTCAGACTATTGTGGTAAACATAATTCTAACAGATACCCCAGTATCTGTTCCTCTGAGTGTAGGCACAAACATGACGGTCAAATATTAATTCAGGTCACATTTGCCGCTCTGAATGTCCGTGTTTGCTGAGATACAGTTTTCCGACCATCGAATTTAGAATGGTTTACATTGGGCCTTGTGTATTTGACTATTTATGCAAATTTTATCTGACTTGCAAACATGCCTTGCACGCTGTACTGGACATAAGACCCGAAGTTAACAGATAGCTTCGTTATCCAATATCTTGATCTGTATGAATAAACGTACTCGTGGTTCATAAATATTTATTATGGAAATAGAGTTATTTACTTATCTACATGTTGAATTACATATTATACATTGTATAATTACTACATGAAATTGATTTACTGTTTTTCTCTGGAATAAAGCAATTCTTCTTAACAATTATAAAAAAGGAATCCTAGAACGGCTATTTAATAAGACCGTTATACTCTAAAAAGTTAAATAAAACGTTCATGAACGATGAGAAACTAATGAATAAATACACATACCTACGTTAAATCTATTTTTTGATGTTGTATTTATTTATATTTTGTTGAAAGGCATTTTTATGAAGTAAATGTCTTATCTCATTCATTTTTCATGAGAGTGTAAGAAACAAAACATCTTTTAAACATTCTGCGCTTGTTTTTGTGAATAAGGGGGTAACTATGTTTGTATAGTTACCCACAAAAAATCATTGAAGTATAATATCATAAAACAGACATCTCGAACAAAATGTGTGACCCGGCCGAGAGGTTCGATTTTTAAAATTGAGCCCCGGTTCTCCTTTCAAAATCGAACGAATCCATTGAGAATTGAAGCCAGGTGGCGCCAATGCATTGGGAGATACATGATGTTCGCGGTGTCGGTTCTATACGCTAGTAATAATACTTCAATGTATATTTGCTTGTTTTTATGAATAAGGGACTAACTATGTTTGTATAGTTACCCACAAAACCGCTTCTGAATCTAAATAATTTAAGGATATTACGTACGACTACTGAAATGATGCCAAGATGAGCCAGTGACCGTTGTTTTGCCCGTGATCTTGGCATTTTTATTACAGACGATTTATTAAGACCGCCCCTTGCAATTTGTATTGTACAGAAAAAATTCCTCCATGTTTTTGTGCGATAAGCGCTACGAAAATACAACTTAGTAGCTGACTTCTGACCAAGTACGTAATCGTTTGTTCAACAAATTATGATAGTTAAGTGGAATTGAGATTGTTATTTTATTTATTTGGGTGTCTATTTATTTGATTCATGCAAAAAAGTTTCATGACATCGAAGTCCCATAAGTTTTCGCAGTTAATAAAATATACATAATTATTATTAATATAAACATACATACATATGTTACAATGTTTAAACAATAGATTTTACAATGAGCTGATAGTTGGTACACTCTACCACTGAATTCAGGGTGATATTGAGAATAATAATAATTATGTGTTTATCGATATTACTTACTAAATATATTTACTAAAGATTGTATAGTTTTTCATTACTAGTTAAAACGGCTGAACTGATTTGGATACAGTCTTCATTGATGTTTTGTAACTACAATACCTGCAAACACTGATAATTACTCGAAGCTAGCTTCTAAGTCTACTACTATGTCTTAGTTTCAAGCCATTAATGATCCACTACTGGGCACGGGTCTCTCCTCTTGAGGAGGCCTAGAGCGTACTCCACCACGCTGCTCCAGTGCGGATTGGTGAAGGGATTACTGGCCTACCCAGTGTCGGAAGTTTTCAAACCACCCGAGGGCAAGGCCATGCGCAATGCATTGTTCCGAAGTAGTAAGTTTATCGACTATTACTCAGCTAACATAGCCGTGATAGTTTTCCTTGTAAATTCATCATATTATTTTTGAGAATTTTTTCACTTAGCACTTTAATGCCAAATATTTTGCAGACCAACTCCTTGAAAATAAAAGTTATTCTGTTCCATTCTATTCTATTCCTAAATCCAAAAATAGTTTGAGAAGACCTCTAATATTTTTTAAAAACTATAAGGGTTCCGATTTTACTTTAGAACCCTAAAAAAGCATTTCCATAATAGATCACATATGTCATCTATAATTCCATCAAAAGTCATCTTATAGTTTGATGCAGTTTTAATATATTCGTAGTTAAAATCCACAAAACTAGAAATATTGAAGGATGCTTTCGTCTGTACAAAAGATAGAGCAGAGCACTCATTATTTCAAAACTAGCTTCTGAAACTTCATATTCATCAGTTAAAGAGGGTTTTATAAAGTATAAGGGATGTATGTGTGTGGCTCTCACCTACTTTCTAGGTTTCAGCGAGGTACAAAGGAGTTCTGAATAAAAAAGTAGGTCGAATTGAAGTTAGCGATCTTCGTGATATAATGTGATAATTTATTTTGATGACATCACTAACTTTTAATGGATAATTTTAGTAAGATAAAAGGAATTCATAACTTTGAAAATTATTATTTAATAAATCTATTAGGTATGCAATCTTAATGTATGTATATAAATTACGTGTCACGTTGTTTGTCCGCGATGGACTCCTAAACTACTCGTACTTAACCGATTTTAATCTTTGCACACCATGTGCAGTTTGAGCCAACTTGAAAGATAGGATAGCTTACATCTCAATTTATAGTCTCAATATTATACATAATTTCCGCGTGCGAAGCTGCGAGCAATAACTAATATTATTATATAATATATTTTCGACGTATTATAAAATATTTTCACAAAATTTAGCTTAGAATTTTCAGTAGAGATGCTAGATAAAACAGAATCGCGCTTACCAGGCATACATATACATACAGGTCGTATACAGAACCTCCTTGTTTGAAGTGGTTTAGAAAGGAAATCAATACGCTTCTTTTGGAATGAAAAGCAAAAAGATGTTGCATTTTTGTATTTAAAATGTACCGTAATTTTTATCTGAGGCGCTAAACATCTGTTCGTTATTATGTTTGTTATTGGTGGTTGTTGGTTAATACACACATCCATCCATCCACATATAGGTCTCACAGGTAAAGCAAGTATAATATAAGCTTATAATAATAATAGTATGAAATTTCCTTAACCTAATTTTCAGACCACGCACCGTTGCTTATCTCATGTGATCGACTGCCAATCGTTGAAGCCGTGAAAACTTTGCAAGGCCAGGATTTTGCCCTCATGTATGTAATAGTAGTATTTATTTATTACATTCAAACATACAGCTACCATTACAGGAAACTCCCAATGCGATAGTGCAGTTACATTTTGCTTAATAACAATAAGTGATAACCATAATATATACCTATGTAGTAATAGCCATAATATTGATAATAACCAAAAAAAAATTAGTTTTCCAATTACCTCGCATGTTATTATTTTTCGAAAATTTATTTCGCTACATGATTTTAATAATAATAATAATAATAACACTTCACATTCATAGTCCCACACTAGGATTCCCTGTGTCGTGGGTGCCATGGACAACACACAAGACAAGGACACTAACGCCCAGACCGAGATCAGAAATTCAAACTCATCATTCAAATTTCCGCCTGGGAATCGAACCCAGGACCCTTGGCGCGGTGGTAATGGCTTGGTAATTTGATTTGTTTGCTCAAAACTACAGTAATAAAACAAAACAACTTAATAGTTTAAAAAACTAAATAGGTACATGGTTTTATAGTGTCAATGTAGATACTAAAGAATAAAATTGGGACTGTACTGTTAACCATTAAGGAGTTCCCTCGGTTGGAACCAAACCTATGTATGTGTAGTATCAGGTCAAGCTTGTCACAAAAATGCATTGTCAATGTGTAAAATTTAAACTCAAAGGATAAGTGGAAGTAGGTCTAATTAGGTTTGTAAGATTTGACCCAAACAAACAAACAAAACCGTTAAATAATACCGTTTAATAAATTCCTGGCGCGACCAATTCCTCTATTTCTTTCTATTTTCTCTTTCGTTTTTCATCCGTTCTTTCTTGGTCGGCAACGCATTGGTGATGCGCTACACGTCTGCGGGCGAGTCTAACAACCACCTGGTGGTTCGTCTTCTTATGACCTATTTACATAAAAAAATAACAAACAACAAAATTAACCGAACTTTACTTATGACTCCTCCCTCTGTGCCAGTAAAAGCTACGACCATCTTGTCAGAAACATTTGTGGAGTTCTGTTTCATTCAAAACTTCAAGATCAAAATCCAGTGAATCATAAAATGAGTTAACCGTGAACTGACAATAACAGTGAGTTTGTCTTGAACTTTATAGCACATAAAATTTTATTAGGTGTCTCAAACTCGTTCGGTCAACAAGATAATGGTCCTTATTGAACGTAGTTTAGAGGTTTGGAGAAAAAACTACGAACGAATAGATTCCACAATGTGGATACGTTCATACATACGTATTTATTGCAGGTATAGCACATAAGTTTTTTTACGTACAGAAAATTATTTTTCTAAGATCTTAATATTTTGAGCACCAAGCATGTTAATATACATAGCCAATAGGTAATCGTATGTAACGGTGTATGTAGGTATCATATGTAACGTATTTTTTTACGATTTTTTTTTGATATTTATTGAAAACAACAACAACAAGTTTGAAACGCTCACAGCCCATCGGCTATGTTGATGCTTTAACCAATTGAGTTAAGCAGGTGCGATCGGTCAGTGGATGGGTAACAAATCAGATTCATTTATGACGACCCGTGTGGTTAGGTACCAATTACCATGCCGGATCGCCGTGCCAGGGGTTTCGATTCCCAGCGAGGCGGAAATTTGAATGATGAGTTTGAATTTCTGTTCTCGGTCTGGATGTGCGTGTTTTTGTCTTTTTGTGTTGTCCATGGCATCCTAGTCTATGGCGATATTTTTATTTGTCAAAAATTTCTCGTTTAAAATACGAAAAATTATGAGCGCCTCGGACAGCACGAAAAATTATAGTGCTGGTTGTTATCATAGAGATTATCTCAGTCTTTAAACTATGTCAGAGGTATTCACGCGGCATAAAATTGGACTGAGCGCTCTCTCCACTATACGGGAGTAACAATATGAAATAGACTCTAGGGCTCCTCAATTATAAGGACCCATGCTCCGTACTGGGGCATTAATGGGTTGACGTCAAAAAAGGAGCTGTAACTATCATGAAAAAGCTGTAGCTTCGTAGCATATTCTGCCGTAATAACCTCCAAATTTCCTCTAAACGTCCAATTCCCCACGTGTCATTTTGCCCAGCGGCAATTTATGGCGGATATCCGTGCTGGTTTACTATACGTTATATATCAAAGTTAATCTCGCCGGCCAATGATCGAAAAATGGTTAAAATAAAACGGGGTTTAAAAAATAAAGGCTCGCGACCAGGCCGTCAACTGTATCGATAAATCATGGCGGGCGTTACGCCCCGCGAGACCTCTCAGGCCCCGAAGGGCTGCGATGGCGCAAAAACATCACAAATCCGTCTGGTCCCACCCTTGTAATCGCAAGATAATGGACGCAGATTGAAAAATCATCCCATCTGTGGGGCCGTCTAAAACAAGACCGGCGATCTGGGGTATGGCACCGTAAAAAGATACGTGTGAAAGTAAATTGTTATAAATGTTGGCGATTGCGCTAAGGTTTTACTGGATTTGCGTTTTGGAGTTTAACTCCTTTAGAATCGATTTTCATATTTTCATATTAAGCCCGGGGTATGAAAATTTATGAGGAGTAAAATGAAACTTTCTCCGTTACGCTATGTGTTATGCGTTAATTTTGTAATTCGTAATGCAGAATTGTTATTATCATTAGATGGCGTTGTTACTGATCGGTAACAATCTTGTTACTGATTTCAGGATTGCAAACTAGATGGCGTTAAACTTCAGTCGTGCGTCGGAGCTGACACACACAATTTTTTATAGAGGGATTGGATTGGATAACGCAGCGGTTCCAAGGGCTGATGGATGGATAGATGGAGTGGATAGTTAAGATCTTTAAGACTTTATTGACTATATCCTATTAATATTATAAATGTGAAAGTTTGTGAAGATGCTTGAATGTCTGGATGTTTGTTCCTCAATCACACCACAACAGTTTAACCGCTTTGGCTAAAATTTGACTGGGTTAACACATATACTATCACATATACTATAACTTTTTATCCCGGAAAAATTGAGGGATCCCGCGGAATTTGTAAAAAATCGATATCGCGCGAAGCCACGGTCATCATCTAATATCTAATTTATTAATTAAAAATTTCGTTTCAAAACCACTCTACCGCGGGCGAAGCCGCGGACAAAAGCTAATTTGATTATAATGTGCTCGTATTCAAGGCAAGAGCTAATAGGCTCTTATGAAATAAGTGCGCTTGAGGACTCTCGCCTACATCTTCATTTAACATCAGCATGAAGCAGTCAAGCATTATAAAAAAAGGAGTCAAATCTGATAAAACAAATAAATAAAAGTAAGTAAAATAAAGCTAAGTACCTACCGAATTCGACTTGTTGTGTTTATTGTGGCTTGTTACTCTATTTTTAGGAATGTTTTCGGCTTCTAAACAAATTTTCAAGCTTTCATCAAATTTTATTGTGCGTAAGTTGAGAGTAGTCGAAAGGAGTTGAGAGGTTTATAAGCTGCGCTTCCTTTAAAAAAACATAGTAGTAGTTTAAGAGATAATTATCGTTTTAAAATATGAAACATGATAAAAATATAATATTGAAGCCTCTCAAAGAGTTCTATAATTAAACTGAAAATTTATAATGAATTTAATTCAACAAGATAATCTAAAATCGGCCTTAATTTATTCGCGGCATAAATCCGTCATTGAATCATGAAGTTTTCAGATTTTAATATTAGATAGAAATATTATGTTAAAAAATAACTAAAATCGGACCAACAGACTCTATCATAAGCTTTATTTTTATAGCATGTATGAAATACAAAGATAAAACAAATTTTACAAATTTTTATGTTCTGAATATTTTCTTCGAGAGGCTTCTTACACCAAATAATTTCGGAAATTTTGAAGTTTTTCTACTAATCTAATTCGAACTTTAATTTTATTTGCTTTTAAGTTCTAGGCAATTATATCTCCGTGGATAACAATGTTATAAATAGTAACAAGGATTTTAGCGAACTTTAGTAATTTCAGAAGTAAATATAATATAATAAAAACATAAAATTTATACGACGGCATAAATTTCATCGTAACCAAAATCAAAATTGGTTCAATTACTCAAAAAAGACCGCGGAGCGCTGTATAAAAATCCCACCTATCTGAATAACCCTTTAGAGCTTATTCAGCATAAGCGAATTGGCTTAATCATCTGTTCTGCTGTAGCCGGCATAGTCGCTTCATACAATGAAAACCGTTTTTCCAATGCGTGTAAAAAACAACCGAACTGCAAGCAATTAACCGTAGCCGCTGTGATTAGCTCACAACACTCGAGAGCATGTTCTGCTTAGGTACTAATAATTTTTTTTGTGTCAACTCGGTATATGTTCGTTATCTAAATTTAAGCTAGTAAAATAAACAGTCAAAAGAATTAGTTTTCAAAAAACATTATCTAAAATTCTAAATATTCTTATGTATAGTTTCCTCAATTCCTCATGGAGCCTAACCTTTCGAATAAAATAATAATCTTAGTCAGTTTCTGACGGAGTTCTGTAGTAATAAAAATAAAAAACATGAGAGGTGTCAAGGGACACCCGGATGGAACGAAGTTCCTTTCGATTTAAGTATTGTTTTGTTGTACAGCGCCATCTCTGTAAAACTCTGTGAATCATTTCAAAAAAAGTGTCGTCATTCGTAAGAATCAAAAAGTGTCGTAATTTTCCGTCTAGCCCCCTTTCACAACTCGCGATAAGGAACTTCGTTCCAAAAATAAAAAATTAAAAAATACAAACCAATTTTGAAACTCCTTGTTTTTTGGGGTCGGTTTACATTTCATCAGTACGTTTCATGTGGGTACCTACCCTACCTAGACCGCGAGGATATTCTGGTATTTTGGTTGCACTATCGGAGAGTTTATTAAGATGCGGGTTCTCATTCGCCGGCGATGCATCAGTGATGCCTTCATTCAGTACAACTAAATCTATATCTATGTATATAAACTATAATCTAGGTATGACTAATACACGCACTTGTTTTACTTCCATAAAGAAACATACTATATCTGGTATCAATTTTCCAAAGCGCGCGACAAACTTTGTACAAATTTGAATCTCACTTCTAATTCCACGCCGTACACTTGGAATAAGAAACGTATTTTTGAGAAGAATAACAAGGTGAAAAGTTCGAAGCGACGGCGATATCATCAGGTTCACAAACATAATGCAAGATAACTTAGCGACGCGAGGTCCGCTTCAAAATTCGTAATACTTTAAGCAAACTTGTCGACCGAAGTTAGGACAGGTGCTGCAACGAATACGTCTCGAAGGTTCGATATTGTAGAGGGGTTGCATGTAAAAGTTGTTTGATATGTCGATGTGTCGTATATTTTGTAAGGTGAAATTCCTGTATTTTGGGTCTGAATCTAGATTGCGTGAAGGAGATTACCTACATTCAATCATGTTTGTTATGATATTATGGTTACTTAATAATCTAAAATTTTAACAAAAAAACTGACTTCAAATGAATGTACATCCTTTCCAATAACAATAAAAAAATCATCGAAATCGGCTGGGGTGATAATGAGTTATTCGTCCATTTGTCGCGCACATACTTAATGAAAATTTAAGACATATTGTTTTTTCATGGATGCCATTATCAGATCTCGATAAAATTTAAGTGGGACCACACGATAAGCACCAGCTTTCGATTAAAAAAAGAATCATCAAAATCGGTTCACCCTCGAAAGTTCTGAAACCTTCTCCTTTTTTGAAGTCGGTTAAAAAACTCATGTATCTCTTTCTTTGTCTTTATAATATCTATTTTAAACGATATTAGCAATAGTTAAACGGCCTCTCCGTTTAAAATGTAAAGGAAAACCTAACATCCATCCTAATATCCATCTTGTCAACCGTGTTGCTCAGTGTCTTTGCTCATACGCAGGTGCACTACCTCGTAAGTAAGATATAATATTGTTAATTTAATATTTTGCAGATGGAAATAGGTATAGGTACCGTACAAATTGTAAAAAAGATGATATGTATTTAAGTATACTATTATAAGTGTTATAACATGAATAAATTATAATTAGGAATTTACGAAACTCCGTACTACCTACTTTTATGAGTAAGTTATCTTTACACTGCAAAATGAGGAAAAAAACGTGCATCTTTGTATGAAGCTAACTTGGACAAAGTTCTTTTTTGGTTCGTTTTAGTTGCGAAAACTTTGGTAATGTTCAAACTTTTCGCTTTCCTCCGTGGACGCTCGATTCAACCCCTGGGGGCGGAGTCGTAAGACTTTATTTTCCTTCCCACACACATTTCATTTTAAAATGGACGTACATACAGAATTTCAGAAGCTAATTTCTTAAGTAGGAAGTTTATGTTTTTGAAATTTGGTTAAGAAGCTGTAACTGCTGAAAGTGATTCGTTCCTGAAACACGAAGTGTCGAGTTTAGCTGTTTCATCTCATCACAACCTATTATTTGATACCCTTGTAAAAATTTTGCTGAAACACCACATATTACTTTTGTCTCAAGAATATTAAAAGGCTTCTTGTTGCTTTTCTTAGAAAGATCCTTTTTAGGGTTCCGAAATAAAATTGGAACCCTTATAGTTTCGTCATATCCGTCCATCCGTCTGTCTGTATATCCGTCTGTCTGAAGCAAAGCGCCGAGACCCTTAGTGCTAAAAAGCTGTAATTAGGCATGGATATACATGTATTATATTTATTAAAACTCCAGAATAAAATATTGAAAAATATATTTTCATCGTAGTCACGGGTAAACTGCGGTGGCGCGGAGAAACTTTTGACAGATGACATTTGACACTAATAAGTCTGTCAATTTTCCGTTTAGTTCGTTTTGTGTTTTTTTCACCGTATTTCACACGATATGAACTACATCATGCCGCACAACATTGTACTTTTTGAGATACATACAAAATAAAAAAGGTTGGTATCCGTATTATAGTAATTTTTTTTCAGGGTATGGGTCTTCTGAGACCATTTTTGGAATTAGGGGTTCGTTTGCGAAATATTTGGTTTTAAAGTGCTAATTTTGGTTAGAGTCAATTGTTCCCCCCTGCCGGCTAAACGTTTGGATATGGACAAGTAAAAAAATTCTCAAAAATAGTTTATATGATAAATTTACAAAGAAAACTATCACGGATATGTTAGCACTAGCAGTTGCCCGCAGCTTCGCACGCGAAAATTATGCCTATCATATTTATTTTGTACCCCTCATAGAAGAAAATTTTAAAAGGTTAATTTATATTGAATTTAGGAATTTATAAAGTAAAAACTACGATACAATCACAAATCATTCCTCAGTTCAAGGGTTTTGATGTGATGCCCGGACAGACAAACAGACAGACAGAAAGACAATAATTTTAAAAACAAATTTTTGGTGCTCTAACACGTTATTGATGTGTTATTTATTGATTATAAATTTCAATATTAGTCCCTCTCCCTCTTTCTCTCTCTCTTCCTCTTTCACTCTCAGTCCCTCTCCAGCTTCAAGTACCTCTACCTCTGCCGCTTCCTGCCCCTCTTCCTCTCCAGTTCTCTGTCCCTCTCTCTCGCTCCCTCTCCCGCCCTCTCCCGCTCCCTGTCCCTGTCCCTTCCCTCTCCCGCCCCCGGTCCCTCTCCCACTTCCTGTTCCTCTCCCTCGCGCTCCCTATCCCTCTCCCGCTCCCTGTCCCCCTCCCTCTCCCGGTTTCTTTCCTGTTTTTTGTCCCTCTCCCCTCCCCCTCCCATCCGTAAAGTCCCCTATACAATTTTTTTTTCTCACTATAAGCTTACATATTAATTTTCATAATGAAGAAGTTCCTGAAAAATTTGCAACCCCTTTATATACCTCTTAGGGGATGAAATTAAAAAAAAACCTGTTACAATTATTTTTTGTTCTTAATTATAAGCTTCCATATCAAGTTTTAAATTACTTCAGAGTTGAAAAATGACAAAGTTTCTTAAATATTTACATCCCCTTAGTTTTGCCCCATAGAGGATGAATTTCGAGAAAATCATGAAACAGTTATTTTTTGTGTCTAACTATAAACTTATATACAAATTTTCACCCTTATTACTTCAAAACTGACGAATTTGCCACACTAACTTGCACACTTAAGAGTTTCTTAAATGTTCTTAACTTCAAAAATGACGAAGTTGTTCACTTAAGTTCCATCGCCTAAATTAACCCTTATGGAATGATTTTCCAATAAACAGAAACGTGTGTAACTGTAAACTTACATAAAAAAATCATATTTATAACTTTTACAGTTATTACTGACAAAATTTACTGGCAAAGTTGATTTGTATGTAACCAACCCCTATTTTTAGGGGATGAATTTCGAGAAAACCATAATACAATTATTTTTTGTGTCTAACTATAAGCTTAAATACAAATTTTCACCCTTCTTACTTCAAAACTGACGAAGTTCCCATACTAACTTGCGCCGCCTTAATTAACCCTTTAGGGGATGATTTTCCAAAAAAAACGTAATACTTAAAATTAAGTTTCTAATGTTTAACTAATATGTAAATTTTCATATTTTTAACTTCAAAAATAACGAAGTTGCATACTATGGATAAAACGCCTGAATAAACCCTTTAAGGGATGATTTTTCAAAAAAATGTGTTAAAGTTAACTTTTGTTTATTACTATAAACTTACATGAAAAATTTCATATTTATAACTCTAAAACTGACGAAGTCGGCTTGTATGAAAATTACTTCTAACCCCTATTTTTACACTTAGGGGATGAATTTCCAAAAATCCGTTCTTAGCTGACGTCTCCTTAGCATAAAATATCTCCTTGCCAAATTTCATTATAATCGGTTCGGTAGTTTCTGAGATTTTTTGTTTAATCAGTGTATCTCTTTTCAATTTTATATATATAGATAAGTGGTTAATGAGTAATAGTCGATAAATTCACTACTTCGGAACCCTACATTGTGCGTGGCCTGATACGTATTGCCCTCTTTTATTCTAAGGGTTTATTTTTTGCATATACCTTCTTTTAGCGGTTATTAAAATATACTTTACGAAAAATATACAGAATAATGCTTTTAACGTGTGACCTAATTTATGAGTTATGATAAGCTTGTTTAGAAACTTTAATATAGAAAATAGTAGGTTCTACGAGTTCTCTATATTCTACAAGTAGAATACACACTGAAGAAATAATACCTATCATCTATTTTAGCCCTTTAGGGATTGAATTTTCAAGAATCCCTTCTTAGTGCTCACTTACCTACGTCATGTAAATAAGCTTTATACAAAATTTCATATTATCAGGCTGTGCGTTGATCGATCAGTCAGTCAGTTGTTTCTTTAATAAGATTATTTTTAAACCTTTAAATAACTAACTAACATAATTGTGAATATTAATTTGTTCGTTACGCTTAACCTTTAGTCCGTTCGGTCTGAAATGCATACTCTCAATAACCCTTCCTTGCAATAAACTAATATACTAGTAGTATATTCGTTCACTGCTTCCTTGGCAGTCGGATAAAAACGTAGATATCTAAGGCATTGAGTAACTTTTATCAAAAAAAATTTGAGCGAAGCTAAGTCTATGTTAGTAAATAGTAATACTATGCACTTGCAAATAGTAATGCACCTTCTTTCGCACTAGGGTTGCTTGCACACATTATGATTAGAGTTGTAGCACACATTTAATAATAATATCGAACTTAGCTTCTTTTTCACATTCAGTTTTTGTTGCGAGCGATTCTATTGTATCGAAATAATAAATAAAGATTCAGAAATGTAAAATATAAAATCTTGTATAACTCGGTCATAAGTGTCTGCCCCGGGGATCGACCCGTGGACTCCTCGCTTCTCAGTATACCATTCAGGCTGCAGGGTCGTCAATTTTCAATATTTTTATATTTTTGAGAGTCGGCGATAACCAAAACAGTATTTATTGCATTTAAACGGTGCAACGTCCCTGCGTTATAAATCTTCATGAAATGTCATATCTCACGGCGGTGCGGGACGGGCAGTTGTAAATCATTTATTGTTGTTCATATAGTACATATTTGGTGCTTGATGGATTTCAGAATGGGAGACATTTACAGTTAAACATTACGGATTAATGAGTATAATTGTAATCATATAAAAATTAACTGTAATAATATATTTCATTTACTTTTGAAAATCATGCCTTTGATAAACTCAGCTAAGTTGATCGTTACCCCGAATTGCGAAGAGGATCGAATTCGATATGGTCGTCTATAATCAAACTTATTTTAATAAACAGTCTTAGTAGTCTGTAGTGGTCCATGAATGGTCCAAAAGGCCAATAAACATAGTTTGTAGTACACTCGACAGAACTGTTTGTTAAATCCTACAGTACAAAATCCGTCATACTTTCGCTCCTACCCTTTCAAAAGTACAGTACATTTTGTCAGTATCTGTAGAACAATAAACACGGATGGATAGCGGTACTAGCTTTTAGCTGTTATGGCCTGCAGGACGTATCAGCCGGAGGTAACAATGCGTTACGTAAAACTGTGGAAGCCTCCCTAATCTATGTGTTTGCATGCTTTTACGACGGGCTTAAAATAGTGAGACTTGCTGTTTAGAAATAGCAGGGTTTTTGGAAATTCCAAATGAAAAATACACTATGCAACAAGATTCCACTGCATAAAGGACTGTTTAGACTTTAATGGCAACATAGTGTCAAATTAATATCTCTCAGGTGCAGTCAAGTTTCTGTCAAATGTCATATACTCCGCTGTCACTTACTGTGGAGTATTGACCGCAGAGATGGTTTTTAGTCCATTTAATTATTGTATCCTACTGTTAGTATAAATTAAAAACTTACGAAATGCTTGGTAATGTTTGCCATGATATAAATTTAAAATAATTATTTAATTGATGAACATTGTGTATTATGGAAAAATATTATTCTGCTAAAAGAAAAAGTCACATGCTCCTGTTATATTTATTATAATCGACCCATTCGTAGCCAGCTTTAATTCTTATCTAACAAATACAGTTGCTAGAAACTTTAAACAAAATGTCTGTTTACATTTTGTGTAACATTTTGCTTTGACAATTTTGTTTTTATGGACTTGTTCGACAAATAGCGTTAAAGAGGCTGGCGATGATAATTAATAATTATAATAAAGGTATATGAATGACATGGAAATATATCACTTATACCAAAATTTATATACAATGTACACTGTGTACCAAATTATAATTTAGAAAACTGTTAGCCTAAAAAGATTTAAAAAAAATTATATTGCAAATTTTTAAAGATTTCGAAACTGCAATTGAATAGCATTGTATACATTGTAAATTGACAGATACAATTGCCATCACAAAAGATTAATAAAAAAACATGAGAGGTGTCAAGGGACACCCGGATGGAACGAAGTTCCTTTCGATTTGAGCATTGTTGAACTTTCTGAATCACGCTAGTAGCGCCATCTCTGTAAAACTCTCTGAATCACTTCAAAAAAAGTGTCGTCATTCGTAAGAATCAAAAAGTGTCGTATTTTTCCGTCTAGCCCCCTTTCACAACGCGCGATTAAGGAACTTCGTTCCAAAATTTTCAGGAACATTGAAAACTATTTAATTCAAAATGAGCAATATTAATTAAACGAAAAAAAAAGAAACTATGAAATAGAGTCCCGTTATGTTCGGCCAGGTTGCAACCGTCGAAACATATTCGAGTGTACGTACTGCTGAGGCATAAAGATTCGATAATAAAGTTAAGTTTGTTTTGACATCACGAGAAAACTATTGAATAAGTTAAGATGTTACTTGGCTCTTCAATAAATTATAATTTGGGTCAATATCCAGAATACTACTTACCCAAGTACATGCGTTTATTCTCATGAAATAGGTGATAAAAGATGGAGTGGATGGATGGAGAGTATTAAAGAAAAAATATCTACAAATGTTCCAAGTACTTTGCTTTTTATGAGTATTGAAAGAAATAAATTTGCTAATTTATGATTTATACTTAAAAAATTAGTAAAAAAAAAATTTCGTTGCGAGGATTGTTTCTTATGTATCTATTGTGAACTGTTTCTGAACTGTAGATTATAATACATATTTTCAAAGGCGAAGCGAGGTTGTTAAGTTCATAATAGAGAACTTCGTAATTTTTAATCCTTGTTTTATAATTCACAGTGTTTACGGCTATAAAATTTAAATCGAGCTCCGTTGATACAAACTCTATCGAAACCTATTGTGAAACAAAATCACGCACAATATTCAATGTTTGTAGTTTCATAAACATGAATCAGCTTTGTTGTAATCTCTCAGGGTTAAGCTTTTTACGCACGGATTCTGGCAGCGCAATGTCGATTTATATCGCAGCAACTGGGGAATATCGAGATATTTGAGTGATGAAAGGTATGAAGCGAGAATCGATGTGTTCGATTCACATCATTGGTAATTTCAGATAATGGTATCTAGGGAACTAACGTTGTGCAATACAAAGATATGTCAAGGCGTCTCTGTTCTTTCTCTCTCTATTTAAATCGGTATCCGAGACGCTAAATAATAAACAATCTCTCACATTTTGAGACTTCTGGGATTTCGCGCAATGTTGTGCTCGACACAACATGATGTTCGAATTTAAACTTTTATTTAGAAGGATGCTCTGAATAAACGTCTTTCAGTGTCTTTAAATTGTAAGAGCTGCTGTAGGTTTTGTTTTAATCAATACACTTCGTTATTTTGATTCTACTAAAGAATAAATGGATGGGTACTACACAAATACTTCTATGTATTCTACTAGACTGGATGTGCCGTAGTAAAAAATTAAACTACTCATGCGAAATTATGATCACTTTCCATACCTCATTTACTATCTTGCATACTCTTTTCATAAATAACATAAGAGCGACGTCAAAATCCAGCGCTATGTTACACTTTTAATTCAGAACAGCCTGTTTTAGTATCTAGTAGTAAACACATAAGTCTTTGGTACTACAAAGTAAACCCTCCAGTAGCAGCTACGTGACTAATACTACACTACGCTACAGCGCCTGAATATCGTCTGAGCTTTGCTTTCAAGACAGAAGGAATTCAATTCCTTCTAAGGCATGTTAAAGCCCACAATCTTTAATCTTATAAATATTTAATTAAAAATTTATAGCCGCAAAAACTAGCACTTGCATAATTTAATTTGCTATCCAGTGCTGCGATTTGCCTGAAGGCAGAATCCGTCCCATTTCATAGCATCTGACGCCTCGAGCACTAAACAAATTTGTCATCCGTCGGGCTTTGTTCTGTTACGGCAATGTTCCAATTCAATTAATGGAGGAAATATTTTACCGTCTAATGACAAACTGTGATTAATATTATAAATAAGCCGTACTTGCATGACACTTAATATTATAAACGCTTTGCCTCTGTTGACTTTAAATTGGACAGTATGCCTTACCAGATTGTATTATAATTTTCTGTGTCGATTGTTAAAACGATTTCAAGTCTTGTTCCATTCTTACGAAAATATTTGCGCCTCAGGTAGATTTGTTCCATATAATCTGAGATTTGCGCGATCCAAATGTACAAAAATTCAACATCGTAATATAACCGTGTTCTCCATTTTGGTAACAGTATTTTCCAGCGATTTAATCTTTGGTAGACGTACAACAATATTTTTTAGAAATTCGCAGAACACTTAACTATACATGCTAATCATTATTCTGTCTATAGCTTGCCTATTCCTTTCACCTTATAAAATATACTTTCCATCAATCTTTGGGCTTAAGAAATTACTTCGTTCAAAGTGAAAAATTCCTTCACTATATTCACTGCAGATATTCGACTTCAGTAGTTGCATGGAAATGTGAACCTAATACGCTAGAATACCTATGTAGTATGTAGCTTGGCGGATTAAAACCATATTATGCTATCGAAGTTTCCTGCAAATATTTGCATACACTGAACACAAAACACACATCAACTATGAACTAGTCTGGAGTGAGAATACTGTTTGTCTTTTTATACTATAATCGAACAAAAATATTTTTTTAAACAGATTGTTAGTTGTGGGATTATGAGCAGCAAGAAAAACTTTCGACACTCGAATTAATCCCGGTGTGATGGACTATGCCGCCTGCTAGATTTATTCAAACTTTTAAATAAAAAGTCGAACCATCTTCAAATTGAAAAACAATAATAACTAAATCGGACAAATGCGAGTTAAACTATAAGGAGAAGGTTCCGTACGTTATTTTTGTCGTTTTTTTAAGAACATAGACTTGTTATAGGTTTTCCTGTAATATATTATATTATAAGTAAAAGTAAAAGTTTTTCAAAATTTTAACCTTAGTAGTTACGGAGATAAGGAGGGGGTCAGTTTTCGTCTTCAATTTTCGTTCTTTCTTGAATAATTTTAAAACTATCCGTTGTTTGTAGACCTATAACAAAAATATATTTGAAATCCTTACAACAAGCCCTTTCGGTTTACGGTTTGCAAAACAGTTTTTTTAATTTTGATTTTGTTATTAACGTGATAACGTTTATAAAGACAATGAGCCTGAGAGGCATTCACGAAAACCGAGTAACGGCCGGAGTAACGTCACGGAAGCGCGCGCAGCATTAGAGAGAGAGGCACGCTAGACCGGCCGTCTCTCTCCCACTCAAGCGTAATCGGTCCGCTTGGAAGGCATTTTTCATTTCATTTTTATTTTATTTTACAATCTTTTGAAAAGAAATGATTTCTCGTAGCTCGTACGTATTATTATTATATGAAAACGAAAATCTACAATAGCGTCATCTCTGTTTATAGGTATGAACTACTTGAAAGAACTTTACACAGTACATCTACTCGGACTTTAGTTGTAGTCAAGAAAATCACAGATGTCGCGCAGCTCCTGATATTTAAAACGATTTAAACCAAATTTTCAACTCAAATATGTTTAAAATCGTATAGTTAGTATGAAATTTAATATTATAATCTAGCTAGATACGCGGGTCGCGGTGGCGCGTCAAGCCATGTTCAAGCTGACACAACTGGCGAGTAGCACCGCGGCTCCGTGCGTAGGGCTTCCATTACGTTCTTACATTACATTATTTATATCATAAATTATTCTTCTACGAAATAGACGTTATCACGTAAAACCATTGTCCGTAAACCGACTTTACAGACAACCAATTTTTATTAATGTTAGCTAACTAAATAGTATGTCGATAAGTGAAATTTCAGTGTAGCTCAACGTAGCTTAGCTATAAAAACAGTGACGTGAATTAGGATGAATTTCAACCTTAACGTTATACAAAAAAGGTAAAAAAGAATGCCCATAGCCAGTACTCTCAAAAAAATTATTGTGTCACAATGATTTTTGGACAAAAAATTAAATTAAAATATTTCAAGTATATACCGTATTTCCTAAAAAAATCCTCTTTGAGAATAATTTTCTGAAATTAATATGTAACTTTATTTCCATTTTACAAAAGAAAACCATTGGGCCATTTATGTTTGGATAAGGGCCAATCAGAAATATTTTAAGATCCTTCGGGCCAATAGGTTGCATTGATTCCATTATGATTATGATACAACAAACTAGATGACTTAAGGGGACTGTGCCCTTACTATGATGACATAGCCCGGCGGATTGCGTCGATCCTAAGCGATCGAAGAAGTTAAGCAACAGCGGGCGCGGTCGGTAGTTGGATGGGTGACCGCTAGTCCAAAAATTTCTTGAGCGCCTTTGCAACATCCAAACTTACAGCCTTTTTGCTTCTGCCCAGCAATGAGTAAGATATACTAAAAGATCACCAGCTGATCTGCCGTGGCGGAAACCGTATTGACGGTCACTGAAACTATGAATTCTTCTTGTAAAAAAATGCTCTGAGTATGGTAATAGATTTTACTGGGAACCAATTGATCCGCCCAGTAGTTTTAAGCCAGTCTTCTTTTCTCTATGCGTCTTTAGGAAATCTAAGAAGTAACTATAGAAACCAAAATAAGTATAATATTCAAATAATTATTATAATTATTCATAATAATATTATAATATTGACCAAGTTGACTGTTAGAGATTGCCAACTGGCATTAACTATTTATATGTATTAACTATAGGTTATATACGAAGATATTTTCTCTATAAATAGCCATTTAAACCCTAATCAGTCGGGTCTTGGTCGTATAATATTACATCGTAAATAAAATTACAACACACCGATATCGATAAATTTCTCCCATCCCTTCCCGAGTAGCAAAGAATATTTTCAAAGAATGTTCTGGAAAACAATAGTCGAGTAGCAATACCATAAACATAAAAATAACCTTATTGCCGTGTAAATAGAGTAGCTTTTTGATCATAAAAATATATTATTTCCTTTAATTTTATGTATTGAATTTGAATTAATACAAAATAAATATAAAACTAGGCTTAGCTGTGGGTGGCTGTGGTATGAAACACTGCCATTAAATAAATGCTTAGCTCTGCTATCATTTTTGCACCCAAAATTGCACAATAAGTCATATTATTATAATATAAGTCAAATTTTAATTTATGTAATGCACAACCGACGCAGCTCAGTGACAGATATGTTATGCGGGCGAGTAAGGGGAGCTACGCTTACTGTTAGTCGCTGTGCCCCGCCTACTTCGCACTTCCACCTCTTGTCTCTGTGTTCCGTGATCACAATCCAATTTGACGGACTGAGATATTATCACAATCATTTATTTTGATTGTACATGTAACCTTCGCCATTTCTCCGAAATGGTAGGAATGTAGGTATTAAGATAATTTTCTTATGTAAATAGATAATAAAATAATAAAGATAGTGCCAAAATAAAAAACAAGTTGATAGCATTCACTAGATATAAAATCTTAAAATTAGTATGGTGCATAATTCTAATCCCTCCTAGCCCAAGAGCCCGCGACGGCCATACCTTCTTTTTTTTTTTTAAATTCTGTTATTTACTTTATACTTTCGTCTTTGGGTCACAAAAAAGTACATAAATACCAAATTTCAAATCATTTTGTCCAGTAGTTTCGGAGTAAATTGGCTGTCAACGAGTCACGAGTGACCCTATAAGGGTTTTTCGTTTTTTGGTACGAGTTCCATACTAAAAAGTAAACTTCCTATTTATTCATATATTGTACTCAAAGTATTATCACATACGCTGTCTATTGAAATTTCTGAGTCAGTGTCAAGCTTTACATCTTGAAAAAAATATTTTGGTACTTTATTTTCATATCGCTGATTCATATTTCTCGGGCTTAGAACTTAAAACAGTACCATTGATTGAAATATTCTCATCAATCAATACCGTACTTAGTTCCGAATACTCAGTTCCGTTTCGCCGTTGTCGAAGCGGATACTGACTAGACAACCGTCTAGCCTTCAGATTAGATCCTGTCGAATATTTTCCTCGTAAGTATTTTTGAAACTTATGAGTTGCTATTTATTTTGTACACTACATACTGTGAGTGGTCGAGTGGGTTTTGCTTATAAAACAAGTAAGTAAAAAAAGTGAATTTTGATTTTGATGAACTTTCATAATGTTCGGCAAGTGAGTTTCGTTCACCCCACAGTCCAACAAGTTATGAAAAGCTTCTCTGAGAGATTCTGGAAATCCTCAGAAATATACACCAACCCCATGAAGAAGGGAAACAGCAGACTATACCGCCCCCTCCCTGGTCGGCCATCAAATACGAAGGACACGTAACGTCCTCACGATCCCACCAAAAAGTTCTTGTCTTGGAACGCCTCTTGGCCCCCTGAAAAGACACAGACGAATTAATCCCAGATGGTGTTTATCATAATGATGGCACAAGTCACCTTTCGACAACACTCAGTGTAGTCACCCAGCGGACACTCCCTAGGGAGCGCCGCTAGTGCTCCGCCTCTCCAAGCGGGGTTGCGTCCAATGTAGGCTCAGAGGACGTATGACCAAAGCCAGTCACAAAGCTGAGTTTAGTGGGCGCGAGTCCCACATAACCAGCACAGCCGGCTGTGCTGGTATGCATAACGAATTCTCAGCCTCCCTCCCGCGCATATCCAGAGGGTTGTCCATGTTATCTCTGGAAAGAAAAAACAGACCCGTGCTCAGTAGTGGCGAGTAGTGGGCCATTAATGGGTTGAAGCCAATGTGAATATATATCTCTTATCACAGAATACATAATAATATTACCTATTGGCTATCATTGAATCTTAAATTGCAAAACTGATTGTTAATTAGGGATGTACGAGTATATGGGAAAGAGCCGTATGTCTACCATTTTCTCGATATACCAATCTAACTACTAGTACTGTTTCAGAAGAAAATGTTAATTTTCAAAGTAGGCAAGATACTATACACAATGTATATTAGGTAACTGGTAGCAGCAGCATTAAAAAGGTTGTTGCACACGATGCGTACTTTGTAAATAGCTTGCGGATTGGCATCATGCCAGCGCTAGTCAATACTGCGCGTTACAACAGTTTGTTTTAGTCAGTTTTAGTGTTGTTAGCTGACCACTATCACAAATACCTACAATTTTTTACTTCATCCATGCTATAAACTTTGTCATTTTGTTAATAGCTTTGCAGTATTGATTATAGTTTAGCTACGTATTTAATGAATGCTTGTAGTTTTAAAATTGTCGATTTGTAATGAGGCATATTTTAATATTGCTCCTAGTTTCTCTTGTCGGTCCATTATGCTAATATTGGTGTTCCTGTGAGCTCATTACGAAACGGATTATATATTAAACAACATCAAATGTGGTTAACAAGCGAAGGTAATCAAGTAATTAAAAAGCAAGGGTATATGGCAATTTTCGTAACAAACATCGACTAAAGTAACTGGAAAATTGGCGACGTATTGGCGCAATGCCAAGCGGTCCAACACAGCGCGTTACAACAATCTGTTGTTAGGTCGTTTGCCAAGCCGCGGCTTACCACGTAACGGCTTTAAAGATTTCATATGAGTATACGCAAGTGTGAACTTACTTGAGATTTACTCATTTTGTACCTAACTACTCAGTTTTATCCATTCAGTACGCTGTACGACCCGTGTGGCGCAATGGTTACCATGCCAGTGCTAGAGTTCTGGGTTCCATTCCCAATGACGCGGAACTTTGTTGATGAGTTTGAAGTTCTGTTCTCGGTGTGTGTCTTGTCTTTGTGTATTATCCATGGCCACGATACAGGCAATCTTAGTGTGGTGTGAGTGTGTATCGTATACATGTTCTGTTACTACTATTGGTATAGATGCCAACAGAAAATCTTTATGTAATTTCTGTATTTTTATTAAATGTTTGTGAATTGCTAAGGCACAAACACATTTCTAGTACAAAGCGGCGTTCGACGATTGTCGTCGCACGTGAGCCGCATAGCGACATGCGCCGGGATTACGTATTGAGATGAAATTTCTGTTATCCTGTTGAACTTAGGTGCGGAATTTAAATAGTTTTATGCAATATGTGTAAAATTAGATGTTTAAAATTACCAATTTAACAATATAATGTACCATTTTATGAAACTATCATGTTTAAATTACCTATATTACTTTTATGAGCGGTATTTAAATGGTCGAAATTAAATTATTAATGAATTATTTCAGGGAAAGTTGATTAATTAACGTGTTTCGAATTTTTTTTACCTTCAATTTTTTTAATTATACATACAATTTTCTGTGTTGTTACACAGAGTACAACATTTTTTTATTGATAATGTAAATATACTTAATAAAAAATAGAAAGAAATTGGTTAAAAAATAAAATCGCAAATAATAAGATATAATAATGATTATTACTAAGAGTTTTCCAAACATTCAAATTTCTTTTTTCTACTTTTAAACATTCCTTAATTTTATATCTATTATATGTATGTACTTATGTAACACCTGTTTTATTTACTGACCTGAGCAATGGACATTCCCCTGGACACCATACACACAGATCATCAACTTCTTCGCGGGACCGAATAGTTTTCGTTCGCACTTCGAACTTTACTTTAATTAATCAACGTAAATCTTAAATGTTTTCATACTTTTGTTTACAATTGGAGTTAGTGACAAGCCTGTTGACATAGAGGACTGACAGTGACATTGGGAACCTAATGACGTTTGGCGGACTGTGCGGTTTGACAGCTCGACTCGAGTGAACGGAGGATGTCGTCGGATGAATGGACCAATCATCGCACGCCGTTCGAGTCACTTTGAAACTTGGCGCGTTAGTTCACTCTGTTCTATATAGTCGGTGGTTCATTCAGCCTCTTGTCTGTGTCGAATGTTAGTATATTGTATTTATTGGAATTTCGGGACTTTTATAGTTGGTAATTTTCCTAAAAAGGATAGTGTTTCGTTAGAATGATAAAATATTAAAACATTCCTTGCGCTTGTTTTTGGTCTGTGGTTGAGTCATAGCTGGGAACTTTATAGTCTGTGGTGTCTGTGGTCGAAGTCGTCTAGGATTGGCGCTGGTCTTCGGTATTTGTGTACAACTTCCTTTTGTAGTGACGTTTTGGAATTGATCTCAAGTTAAGTGCAATTAAGTGCATTCTTGCATTTTTGTGTTGTGAACTCTGACTTTTCGCGCGCTCTCGAGGCCTTTGTTTGAGGCCGGAAGTTTGGTTTCGCTTACGAGGACCGCAGTGATTGGTGCGTGGAGTGAAAGGGGACGCGATATATATAGGGCGAACCGGGTGTGGTTTCTGTTTGCCCGGGGTCGAAAGACTGTTGTGAACGAACTGGGTGTGTTCTGTTTGTGCTGGTTGTGTGGGGTGTTTGAGTTGCTGGGTAGGTTTCGGGCATTCTAATTGGAATTTTCCGACGGGGTTTCGTGGTAGTCTCGAGGTGTAGTGGTTAATGTGCGGAATCTTTTCAGGCTTGTGTGTCTGTGCCCCGGTGTTTGCACCGCGCTGTGTGGTGTGGCGCGGCTTGGTATAGGGGTGTGGCGGTTGCATCAGCTGCATTTGGTCGGCGTCCCGTCCATTGGCGCGGTGACTGTCTGCCTTTCTTCAGGCTTTTGACACCTCCCTAAAAAGGTATCGTTAAACTCATTCTTTTCTACGCGGTAGTATCAAATATTGAATGGTGTAACCTAGTGTTATTTTGATAAAGGAAGCCGCGATGGCTGTCCACCGGCGTGACGCCGTGGTCGACGCCCCGTGCTTCGTGCACTGGCGTCGCCCGCCCCCACGAGCGTTCCGTAGGGCTCCTGGGTTAGTTACCTTGATGATATTTACCCAAAGAGAATGTAGCGAGTGGACTGTGGGTTCTCGGAGAGAATAGTACCGTTCCTGTATTATGTTTTGATTGTTTTGAAGGTGGGGATTGTGTTTGGTTGGGTTCCATTTGTTTATGTAGGCTGGATGTATTGGTCGAGGCATCCTTGGCTAGCTTAATTAGTTCAGTGAGTAATCCTCGCCCAAGTTAATTGGACTGTATTCGTGCTCGCCGAGTGGCCTGTATGGAGCGTTATGGGCTGTTGTGTGGGACTGGGTTTTCTGTGCTGAACGGGAGGTGTTTTCCTGGGAGGTGTTTTCCTGGGAGGTGTTTTCCTTGGAGGGGTTTTCCTGGGAGCTGGTTTTTCTGGGAGCGCTGTTTGGGGGAGTGCTGTTTGAGGGAGCGCTGTTCTGGAGAGGGCTGTTTCTGGGGGCGCTGTTTTGGGAGCTACCGTTCCGTGAGGGCCGAGCGCCTTAACGGGAACTGCGGTGCCGGTGGGAGCCTTGCCCGAGCGAGGGGTCGACGGGAAGACTCACCGACCACGTGATCCGTGTCCCTACTTCTTTTTGTTTCTTATTTTCCCTACCCTAAGGGGTGGAAGTAGTTACTCTTAACTAATTAATTTAGCACTTCTTTAATTTAATAACTGTACGGATTTTTCCCTTCCGTTCATAATTTTGTACGGGATATTCCTTTTTTTTTAATTTAGCATACTGTACGGATACCTCTCTTCCGTTAATAATTATTTACGGGATTAATTTCCTTAATTTAGAACTTCCTTAATTTAATAATTGTACGGATTTTCTCTCTTCCGTTAATAATTATTCACGGGATTAATTTCCTTAATTTAAAACTTCCTTAATTCAATAATTGTACGGATTTTCTCTCTTCCGTTAATAATTATTTACGGTGTTAACTTCCTTAATTTAAAACTTCCTTAATTTAATAATTGTACGGATTTTCTCTCTTCCGTTAATAATTATTTACGGGATTAATTTCCTTAATTTCAAACTTCCTTAATTCAATAATTGTACGGATTTTCTCTCTTCCGTTAATAATTGTTTACGGGGTTAATTTCCTTAATTTAGAACTTCCTTAATTTAATAATTGTACGGATTCTCTCTTCCGTTAATAATTATTTACGGGATTGACTTCCTTAATTTAAAACTTCCTTAATTTAATAATTGTAAGGGTTTCCTCTTTTCCGTTAATAATTAGTTACGGGATATTTCTTTAATTTAGAATTCTGTACGGATTCACCCTTCCGTTAATTCATTAATCTTTAAGTAACGTTGCCTAAAATTAAAAATTGTATTTTGTGAATCATCGGAGGAGCCCGTTAGGACGGACCCCCCCGGCTAAAGGATTCCTCCGATTGCGACCAGCCAAACGAGCCAGCAGCCCATTCTTTCCTCTTTAACCTGTGTCGAAGTTTGTGGAATAAAACTATTCTTCAACTGGACAAACAAATCTTTCATTCTTCCTCCCCCCCCTAAAACTCTTTTACATCGGCGCCCAACGTGGGGCGAGCTGGTTCGTGCAGGTTCTGCCCGCCGCTGGTCTCTCGCTCAGTGACGGATTGGCTGGTCGTTCACTTGTAATTTTTTTTTGTAACTTAGAATTGTACTGAATACTGATTGGCTGGTCATTAATTTACAATTCCTTTTGTATAACATAGGCCTGTATTGAATACTGTTTGTGTACTACCGTAGTGAGGCATTAGAGGGTTCCGTGGAGGCTTCACCTACCACCGGACTTTCATTCTGTAACGTATTGGCTGGTCGATACCGATGAAACATTTTTTTCTTTAACGTTGAAGAGTACTGCAATCTGTTTGTGTGTTACTGACTAACAATTATTCTTAAGTTCTTACTAATAATACCACGCTTGTTGAATTTAAATCTTTTATGACTTATACCGTTGGCATCTAAATTTAGTTTACAATTTAGCCCACTTTAATTCACTATGTCTGAGGAACGCCCTATTCGGTTTAATTTATTAAACAAGGAGGAATTAATTTACGAGGTGACCATCCGTGGCGCTGTACCGGAGACCACGGTGGAACGCTTGCGGACACAGGTGTCTCGTCTGGCTAAGGAATTTCCAAGCGATGAAGTGAATGAGTTTGACGGTGACGTCGAGGCTGAATTGAAATTGATTTCAAATAAAATCACTGAGTTGGAGGAGCTTCTTGACCAGAAACCCCTCCCACTCAAGAAGGTAAATCGGATTCAGGCTTTATGTAACCACCTCTTTCATCGGTTGAGTCGTGTTGAGGCAGATACTGAAGGGACGCGGGCCCTCAAAGGCCAATTAGATAGATTTCTTCTTGTTTTGATTAATAGGGTTGACCGGATGACGTTTACTTTTACTAGCAGTTTCGATTTTAAGCCTGTCGGTGATGGAGCTTCTACGTCTGCTGCAACGGAGTCTGTTGGGGTGGTTCCGGTGGTAACTTGCGAGCGCGGTTCCTCTGTCTCGTCACTGAACCTCAAATTTAGTGGCAAGGATAGTGTACAGGAGTTCATTGTGCGGATCGAGGAGTTGTGCAAGTCCCGGAACATCTCGAAAGAGAAGCTATTTAATTCGGCTGCGGAGTTATTTGTAGGGGAGGCTCTGTACTGGTATCGGGGTATTTGTGATGAGGTGGAGAGCTGGGAAGAATTAAAAGCCGGTTTACTGGAAGAATTTCTGCCATTTAATTATGATCATAGGTTGCTGCAGGAGATCCGGTCTAGGACCCAGGGCCCTGATGAATCCCTTTCTGCGTATCTGAGTATTATGCGTAACTATTTCTCTCGGTTGCGTAAGCCTCTGGATGAAGCTGAGAAATTAAGCATTGTTAGATTTAATATTAGGCCTTCTTATTCTATCCCCTTGGCCAATGTGGACATACAGTCGTGGGCGGACCTAAAGAGGCATGGTCGGCAGCTGGAGGCGGCACGGCAGATGGCAGATTGCTTTAACGAGCCCCCGAGAAATCTGCCAAATGCCGTAGCCCCTGACCTGTCTTACAAGGGTAAGTCGGGACGTCCACGCTGTGAAGCGGTCGCCAAGGCGGTGGAAAAGTTTTGCGTGAGGTGTCGTGTAAATGACCACACCCTCATAGAATGCACTGCGCCGCGTAGCGTCGTTTGTTTCCGTTGTGGGGAGAAAGGCGTTACCGTTTTGACTTGTCCTAAATGTACTGCTAAAAAGAACACCCCGTCGGAGTCAAAAAATGCGTGAGTGGGGGCCGGCGTTTTGTTGCTGCAGCTGACCAAGAGTTTCGCGATTGGTGTGAGTACATACGGGTATTCTTTCAGAATAACCGCACTAAAGTATCTACGGTCGGCTCCCATAGTGTTCAGGACGCGCGTCCTTATCTGAAGGTTGAGATTGGTGGTGTTCCGTTTTATGGGTTGTTGGATTCTGGGTCTGAAATTTCTATAATAGGTGGTTCCGCAGTAAATAAATTTTCTCATCTGGCTGACCTACATCAGTCAAGTTCTGTAGATTCAGTTGTGACGGCGAACGGTTCTACTTCTCCCGTTACAGGGTATATGTTTTTGCCTGTTGTGGTAAATGATGTTCTGCGCGTTATAAAGTTCTTTGTGATTCCTGCCGTGTCATCTCCTTTATTATTCGGTATCAATTTTTGGAAAGCGTTTCAGGTGGCGCCGGATGTCTTGCGGCTTATAAATAGTAGTGACCTTGTAGATTTGCGTAGGCCTACTGACGCAGTCGTGTCGCAGGTCAACCATTTGCACCCTTTTGACGACTTGACGGAGGAGCAGAAGAAGTGCGCAAGGGAGGTGTGTAAGATGTACGGGGAGATTTCTGCTGAAAAGAAAGGCTTGGGTAGAACTCATCTTATTTCACACCACATTGACACTGGTGATGCTACTCCTATAAAGCAGCGCTATTACGTCATGTCGCCTGATAAGCTTCAAGAATTGAACCGACATCTTGACGAAATGATCGCTATGGACGTAGTTGAGCCGAGCTGTAGTCCTTGGAACAATCCTATCACCATGGCCCCTAAGGCTGATGGGAAGATGCGCTTCTGTCTGGATAGTAGGAAACTTAATGAAGTGTCGAAACACGATGCTTATCCTTTACCATATATCAATAATATTCTAGATCAACTTCGAGATTCTCGTTTTCTTTCGTCTATTGATTTGAAAGCTGCCTTTTGGCAGATTCCGTTAACCCCTTCTTCTAAAGAGAAGACTGCGTTTACCGTTCCTTCGCGCGGTTTGTTTCAGTTTAAGGTTATGTGTTTTGGTCTCACGTCTGCGCCAGCGACGCAGCAGCGTCTGATGGATAAGCTGTTTGGCCCTGAGTTTGGTGGACGTGTATTTATCTATTTAGATGACATCGTGGTAGTAAGTAAAACTTTTGAAGAACACATTGATCTGCTCAAACAGGTCTTTGAGCGCTTGCGGTCTGCAAACCTTACTGTTAGTTTGGAGAAGTGTTGTCTTTTTAGGAAACAGCTGAAGTACCTAGGCTACGTTGTGGATGAGTTGGGGTTGAGAACCGATCCTGACAAGATCAAGGCCATCACGGACTTTCCAATTCCCACCAACGCCAGAGACGTGAAGAGGTTCCTGGGCACTGCGTCGTACTACAGGCGGTTTATTCGTGGTTTCAGTACAATCGCAGCCCCGTTGAATGCTCTTACTTCTACTCGGAAGAATCGGCCCGCATTTGCTTGGTCTTCCGAAGCTGAGCACGCGTTTCTGCAGTTGAAGAGTGCGTTGACCTCTGCACCGGTATTGGCTTGTCCGGATTTTTCTCTCCCATTCATTGTACACGCTGATGCTTCGGACGTCGGCATCGGTGGCATGCTAACGCAGGTTTTTGACGGCGAAGAACATCCCATAGCGTACTACAGTCGTTCCTTAAACCGCCCTGAGCGAAATTATTCTGCTACAGAGAGGGAGGCGTTGGCTGTTGTACAGGTGGTCGAACACTTTCGTCCGTATCTGGAAGGTCCTAAAACCTTCAAGATAATCACCGATCATGCCAGTCTGAAGTGGTTTCTAAATTTACGTAATCCTACTGGGCGGCTGGAGAGATGGGGTTGTAGGCTCTCCCCCTACAATTTCGTCATTGAGCATCGGCGTGGTAAGGAACATCTGATCCCTGATTCTTTGTCTAGAGCTGTACCTGTATCGGCTGTGAATCTTTCCCTGTCGGATCCCTGGTTTCGTAATTTATATTCTCGTTGCGAGGAAAGGCCACAAACCTGTCCTAATTACCAAATCATCGATGGCAAGCTCTACCGCTACACTAAGAGTAAAACAGCGTTGACTGGGGACTTCGATTGGAAGGAGGTAGTTCCTTTGGACGAGAGGCAACGTCTGATAGCTGAACATCATGATTCTCCGTTGGGTGCGCATCTAGGTGTAGAGAAGACCTACAAAAAGCTGCGTCTTCACTTTTACTGGCCCGCTATGTTTAAGGACGTTGAGGATTATGTTTCTAGGTGTTCCACGTGTAAAGCCTACAAACACCCAAACCAGACCACTCCGGGTTTGTTTGGGAACCCTAAGGTGTGTCGCAGACCATTCCAGTGCATCAGCGTTGACTTAGTTGGTCCACTGCCCCGGTCGCGGCAACAGCACGAGTATCTTTTGGTAGTAGTGTGTTGTTTCTCGAAGTATGTTCTTCTGTTTCCTCTGCGGCGTGCTACTGGAAAGGCGGTGGCTCAGCGTTTGGAGGATAACGTTTTCCTGGTTCACGGTATTCCTCAAACGGTTATTGTCGACAACGGACCTCAATTCATAGGGCGCGAGGTGAAGGCGTTATTACAGAAATACCGCATTCCCCAAATTCATTATACCCCGACTTATTGCCCGCAGGTTAACACTGTTGAGAGATATAACCGCACCATTGTCACTTCCATCGCTACTCTTGTGGGCTCTGATCAGCGTAGTTGGGATTCCCACCTCTGTGAGATCCAGTTCGCTATTAACACCGCGGTGAACGACTCTACCACCTTTACACCCTTTCTCTTAGTTCATGGACGCGAAGCTGTGGTTAGTGGTGAGGTCTATGGCGATAGTGAAGACCTGGACGAAATTGTGGTTGATTCCCGTACAGACTACGTCGATAGGATAGGTGGGCTGAAGGAATTGTTCCTAAAGGTCGATGAGGAGCTGAAGAAATCCCATGCCCGCAACGCCAAGTACTATAATAGGCACAGGAGGGACGTGAACTTCGAAGAAGGCGATGTGGTTTGGCGTCGTACACACGTGCGTAGTGACGCTGCAAAACATTTTTCTTATAAGCTGGCCCCACGGTTTGAGAGGTGTAGGATAATCCAAAAGTTGTCTCGGCTCGTATACCTTTTGGAAGACGAGAATGGGAAAAGGAGTGAATGCCACGTCAAGGATATTAAAAGTCTGGATTAGCCTTGGTGGTTTGGGTTATTTTCCTTTCCGAGCCCTTGATGGACCTGAGGATTCTTGCTGGTTAGGAAGGCGCTGGAGGGCCAGCGTGAATTTCTCTCGTTTCCCTCGCGAAATTCTGGTGGGGAAGGGGGTACTGTAACACCTGTTTTATTTACTGACCTGAGCAATGGACATTCCCCTGGACACCATACACACAGATCATCAACTTCTTCGCGGGACCGAATAGTTTTCGTTCGCACTTCGAACTTTACTTTAATTAATCAACGTAAATCTTAAATGTTTTCATACTTTTGTTTACAATTGGAGTTAGTGACAAGCCTGTTGACATAGAGGACTGACAGTGACATTGGGAACCTAATGACGTTTGGCGGACTGTGCGGTTTGACAGCTCGACTCGAGTGAACGGAGGATGTCGTCGGATGAATGGACCAATCATCGCACGCCGTTCGAGTCACTTTGAAACTTGGCGCGTTAGTTCACTCTGTTCTATATAGTCGGTGGTTCATTCAGCCTCTTGTCTGTGTCGAATGTTAGTATATTGTATTTATTGGAATTTCGGGACTTTTATAGTTTGTAATTTTCCTAAAAAGGATAGTGTTTCGTTAGAATGATAAAATATTAAAACATTCCTTGCGCTTGTTTTTGGTCTGTGGTTGAGTCATAGCTGGGAACTTTATAGTCTGTGGTGTCTGTGGTCGAAGTCGTCTAGGATTGGCGCTGGTCTTCGGTATTTGTGTACAACTTCCTTTTGTAGTGACGTTTTGGAATTGATCTCAAGTTAAGTGCAATTAAGTGCATTCTTGCATTTTTGTGTTGTGAACTCTGACTTTTCGCGCGCTCTCGAGGCCTTTGTTTGAGGCCGGAAGTTTGGTTTCGCTTACGAGGACCGCAGTGATTGGTGCGTGGAGTGAAAGGGGACGCGATATATATAGGGCGAACCGGGTGTGGTTTCTGTTTGCCCGGGGTCGAAAGACTGTTGTGAACGAACTGGGTGTGTTCTGTTTGTGCTGGTTGTGTGGGGTGTTTGAGTTGCTGGGTAGGTTTCGGGCATTCTAATTGGAATTTTCCGACGGGGTTTCGTGGTAGTCTCGAGGTGTAGTGGTTAATGTGCGGAATCTTTTCAGGCTTGTGTGTCTGTGCCCCGGTGTTTGCACCGCGCTGTGTGGTGTGGCGCGGCTTGGTATAGGGGTGTGGCGGTTGCATCAGCTGCATTTGGTCGGCGTCCCGTCCATTGGCGCGGTGACTGTCTGCCTTTCTTCAGGCTTTTGACACCTCCCTAAAAAGGTATCGTTAAACTCATTCTTTTCTACGCGGTAGTATCAAATATTGAATGGTGTAACCTAGTGTTATTTTGATAAAGGAAGCCGCGATGGCTGTCCACCGGCGTGACGCCGTGGTCGACGCCCCGTGCTTCGTGCACTGGCGTCGCCCGCCCCCACGAGCGTTCCGTAGGGCTCCTGGGTTAGTTACCTTGATGATATTTACCCAAAGAGAATGTAGCGAGTGGACTGTGGGTTCTCGGAGAGAATAGTACCGTTCCTGTATTATGTTTTGATTGTTTTGAAGGTGGGGATTGTGTTTGGTTGGGTTCCATTTGTTTATGTAGGCTGGATGTATTGGTCGAGGCATCCTTGGCTAGCTTAATTAGTTCAGTGAGTAATCCTCGCCCAAGTTAATTGGACTGTATTCGTGCTCGCCGAGTGGCCTGTATGGAGCGTTATGGGCTGTTGTGTGGGACTGGGTTTTCTGTGCTGAACGGGAGGTGTTTTCCTGGGAGGTGTTTTCCTGGGAGGTGTTTTCCTTGGAGGGGTTTTCCTGGGAGCTGGTTTTTCTGGGAGCGCTGTTTGGGGGAGTGCTGTTTGAGGGAGCGCTGTTCTGGAGAGGGCTGTTTCTGGGGGCGCTGTTTTGGGAGCTACCGTTCCGTGAGGGCCGAGCGCCTTAACGGGAACTGCGGTGCCGGTGGGAGCCTTGCCCGAGCGAGGGGTCGACGGGAAGACTCACCGACCACGTGATCCGTGTCCCTACTTCTTTTTGTTTCTTATTTTCCCTACCCTAAGGGGTGGAAGTAGTTACTCTTAACTAATTAATTTAGCACTTCTTTAATTTAATAACTGTACGGATTTTTCCCTTCCGTTCATAATTTTGTACGGGATATTCCTTTTTTTTTAATTTAGCATACTGTACGGATACCTCTCTTCCGTTAATAATTATTTACGGGATTAATTTCCTTAATTTAGAACTTCCTTAATTTAATAATTGTACGGATTTTCTCTCTTCCGTTAATAATTATTCACGGGATTAATTTCCTTAATTTAAAACTTCCTTAATTCAATAATTGTACGGATTTTCTCTCTTCCGTTAATAATTATTTACGGTGTTAACTTCCTTAATTTAAAACTTCCTTAATTTAATAATTGTACGGATTTTCTCTCTTCCGTTAATAATTATTTACGGGATTAATTTCCTTAATTTCAAACTTCCTTAATTCAATAATTGTACGGATTTTCTCTCTTCCGTTAATAATTGTTTACGGGGTTAATTTCCTTAATTTAGAACTTCCTTAATTTAATAATTGTACGGATTCTCTCTTCCGTTAATAATTATTTACGGGATTGACTTCCTTAATTTAAAACTTCCTTAATTTAATAATTGTAAGGGTTTCCTCTTTTCCGTTAATAATTAGTTACGGGATATTTCTTTAATTTAGAATTCTGTACGGATTCACCCTTCCGTTAATTCATTAATCTTTAAGTAACGTTGCCTAAAATTAAAAATTGTATTTTGTGAATCATCGGAGGAGCCCGTTAGGACGGACCCCCCCGGCTAAAGGATTCCTCCGATTGCGACCAGCCAAACGAGCCAGCAGCCCATTCTTTCCTCTTTAACCTGTGTCGAAGTTTGTGGAATAAAACTATTCTTCAACTGGACAAACAAATCTTTCATTCTTCCTCCCCCCCCTAAAACTCTTTTACACTTAGAATACAAAATAGTTCAGTACCGTTATATTACATACCGACATACAGTACCGTTACATTGATACACTGCTGTTAATAGCCAGCAAAAAAAGTAAAAATATTACAAACAAGAAAGAGTGATTATCTCTACTATGTCTCAGATTTTTGCTTACATAGCACCTCCATATTAAAACTAAGGCTACGGTATAAGAATAAAACATTCAACAAGCAATAAACATGGCCTGAACATATTTATAGCGAGGTGGTTGTTTCAATTCGGACGTCCCTAGTAACTCGTGACACGACCGAGCGACACTCGACAAGGTTACTGCAAATAAAAGTCACTTTTCAGGTACTTGTATGTCTGTTACAAGTTTTTACGATGCTGTTAAATATTTAGTTTTTTTACGCTCCTGGCCTACTATTACCATAGCCTAAACTTAGTAAATAGAACTGTCTCTAGAATTCATATTAACCATGTTTCAGTAAAGAATCGTTTGGCGGATCCCATCTGTAATCTTCAGTAACTTAAGTTGTAACTTTACCAGAAATCATAAATACAATAGTGCCTTATTATTCCTAACCTTTCCGAAACCATAGTGGTAGAAATAAAATTGTTGACGTTCATAAATGTATTGATTAATATCTACATGAATGAACTGATTAGAAAAAATTAAGTGATTGATGTCATTAGATCATCTTATCAGGGACAACTGTATATTTTAATATCAAAAGATTGAAACATAATAAAAGTTTTATTTTGATTTTGATCTTTTCCATCCATTCTGCTATCTACAAAATTACTGAGCCTAAAATAAGAGCTAAAGTAAGGCGCCGGCCACACAGAAAAGACGCAAGACACGGACCCGTCGCAGTCGCGGCGCCCGTTTAATCTACTTTCATACAAAATGTATGCAGCCGTCGCGACGTAAAACATACAGAAAAGACGGGACGCCGACACGACGCTTTCTCGTCGGCGCCCTATTGGAAAACATACAGAAAGGACAGGACGCGGGCCTGCTTAGGCGCCAGCGGGGGAGCGGAAAAGACGCGGAGAGCAGGTCTCTTAAAACGTAGTGATTAAGGCGCCGGCCACACAGAACAGACGCAAGACACGGACCCGTCGCAGTCGCGGTCGCGCGCATACAGAAACGACGGGCGTCCCGTCTTTTCTGTATGTTTTACGTCGCGACGGCTGCATACATTTTGTATGAAAGTAGATTAAACGGGCGCCGCGACTGCGACGGGTCCGTGTCTTGCGTCTTTTCTGTGTGGCCGGCGCCTTACTTTAGCTCTTATTTTAGGCTCAGTAATTTTGTAGATAGCAGAATGGATGGAAAAGATCAAAATCAAAATAAAACTTACGTACGTAAACGGACGTAAACGGACGTAAGACGAAGACGGGGCTCGGACCCGTCGCAGACAGGGCGCCGTTAAAACATATAGAAAAGACAAGGAACGGGCGTGACGGTCGGTGCACACTGGGCTTTTCCCGGCCACAGAGTACTTAATCACTACGTTTTAAGAGACCTGCTCTCCGCGTCCTTTCCGCTCCCCCGCTGGCGCCTAAGCAGGCCCGCGTCCTGTCCTTTCTGTATGTTTTCCAATAGGGCGCCGACGAGAAAGCGTCGTGTCGGCGTCCCGTCTTTTCTGTATGTTTTACGTCGCGACGGCTGCATACATTTTGTATGAAAGTAGATTAAACGGGCGCCGCGACTGCGACGGGTCCGTGTCTTGCGTCTTTTCTGTGTGGCCGGCGCCTAAGTACTCTGTGGCCGGGAAAAGCCCAGTGTGCACCGACCGTCACGCCCGTTCCTTGTCTTTTCTATATGTTTTAACGGCGCCCTGTCTGCGACGGGTCCGAGCCCCGTCTTCGTCTTACGTCTTTTCTGTGTGGCCCGCGCCTAACAAAAATACGGAATACAGTAGAATCCGTTTATTATGACTCCGCTTATATTGACCAACCGCCTATTATGACGTAATTACAAACGAAGTTTGGTTTTCATATAAAATTCTTTTAACAAAGTCGGATATAATGACTTCGCTTACAGTGACATGTCGCTTATTATGACCCATTTTTAATAAATTTTGCCCGTTTATAGTGACCGACATGATTCTTTACACCTTCGGCGACGTTCGTTGATTCCCGACGACGTTCGGCACGTGGCTTGTATTTGTTTTGAATCTCAAAAAATGAAAAATATACATACGTACGTGCATTTATTACGTGCAATTTTAATTTTTATTTAATATGCTATGTTTCTTTATTAAAATAAGTATTTATTTACCTAAAAAAATAAGGTTGGTTTTTTTTCACAAAAATGCTTTGTATGACGTCCGCTTAGTATGACGTGTTTGTCAATTCCCTTCGATGTCATTATAAACGGATTCCACTGTAATAGAATAATGTCTTCGCCTATAGCCTAGAGGAAAATTTATAGTAGTATGTTCCTTACTCCTTAACATTATATTAGGTAACGGAATATATTTCTTATATTTATTCATTTATATTTTTCAATTTTACAGTCGTCTTTATGTGACGACCCTGTTGGTAGCCTAGTTGGTAGCGAACCTGCTTGCGAAGCCGGGGGTTCCGGATTCGATTCCCGGCCAGTGGAGTGGAGTGGATAAGCGTTTGTTTATTATTTATGCTGTACAACTATTATACACACACAAAGACGTGAATAATTATAAAAGGGTTTTCTATTAAACGTACTCAACCCCAAAAATACCATAAACAACAAGTTTTTCTCAGTATATTATAACTGTAGTGCCTACTCAATCTTGTAGTTTGCGGAAAGTTCCAAAGTCCTTTCTCCTAAGCCGCACTTCTCTTTCGTATTTTATCTCTTGCTTTTATTTTAAGCACGTATTTCTCCGTCTAAAAATGCCAAATGTTTCTTTTATCTGCGCCACAACTGTTTTACTGTACTTTTATTTTATTCCATCATTCAAAGTCACATCCCCATAATATTATATTCGTAGAGCTCTGATTTGAGTGTAATAACTTGGTTTATTATATTGTAACTGGTATCTCAATTGTAATCAAAGTGAATGTAAATGATGTAAGGATCCAATTGTAATCAAATTCTAATTTTATTATACAGTACAGTACAGTATAGTAACAAGCATGCTATACATACTAAATAATCGGACCTCTCTTTTTCATTGGTCATCAGGTTTTCCGATTTCCGCATGTGAAACAAAAAATCATGAGTGAAGCAATTCATTCTTTGACGATTACCTAATAAACATTTAAGAATTAACCAAAAGCCCCTCTACACTTTCTTGTCGCCACTGTGGTAACTGTCGCTCAAATCTTAATCTAGTCAGTCATAGAAAAAGGTGCCATCAACAAGACGCTAATTGAATCGTCAATTATATTATAGACATAAAGGCTCTAATAGTACCTAAACACAGTATCTAAGGGGTCTGATTATCCTAATTTGCCCAGGGTCTCCAATAGGCTAACGAGACCCTGCTAGATACAGATTACAGATAGACTTATTTACACGTAGAGCCCGAAGCTCCGGTAGTAATTACAATATTATTATAATGACTACGTCTTCACTATTTACATTATTTATGATATTACTATTCAGAGAGATTTAAAGGATATAAAACGCGTAATAATATTGCAAGCCGAAACGCGGTAAGCACTGGATTCCCTTGAAGGCTGGAGCTAATGGCGTGTGGGAAAATTGCATAACTTATAGCAATTTTCCTCTATTTTACCCGAAGCAACGCGTCATTTACTCGGCTCGTCTTAACGGAACGCAATGAAAGGGAGGAAGCTACCAAATCACTGGTCTGGCAAATAGATCTACAACATATAGACGTTTACCTGTTCTAAATTATCTTTTAACTTATAACCCATGTCGTAAGAGGGATGTTGTAAGTTTAACGTGTGTATCTGTGTTGGCTTCTACACATATTTTAGCTGTTTAATATCTTTTAGATATTAAATAGATGCACCTACTCGATTTTTTTTTCAGTTTATTAAATATATTTTATTTATTTGAAAATAACAAACAACTATTAAGAATCTGGGCAGTCAGCATCTGTAACCGTATACATCCATACCACCAAACGACTCGTCGTGTTCTGGCTCAGAACCAGTTCTTTCTCACTTTCCTTTCGTCAAGTTTGCAGTCATCCAGTTTGTATGAGATAGCTATATGACCAGATAGCCATACCTACCGTGGCCATACACCGTCAAGTTTAAGAAAGAATACGGTCATACGGTTTATCAGCAAAGGAAGGGTTACCTAAATCATATTATGCAGTGATACTCTCAAAATACTTCAGCTTCAAACATAGATTAGTAAATGTGCAATCACATCAAGTACAAATTGCAATTTTACGGGCAACGTTTATTTGCTCTTTGATAGTCATTTTCATCTAATTAAAGTGACGGGAGATCGTAAAGAAGAAAAAACAATTTGCACCTTTTATCGGTCTGGACCGTCAGGTGTTCAGGTGCTGAATAATTAAAGAGTTTCTCCGTGTTTATATTAAGTTGGAAGTTAAGTAGACAAAGTTAAAGCAAGATGTCGCTAGTCATAAAAGACGATACATTTATTATGAGAACGTCTCATATTTCCAGCTTTAACAGAATCATCTATGAAAGCATAGACACACAAGAAGTTTTTTTAACCAATATAAATGTATCTTATGTGTGTATGTAATAATATGTATCTTATGTGTTCATACGACATAATATCAGACGTTATTTGCAATTATAATAGAAACTAAATAAATAAAAATATGACATTGTTTTATATTTAAACAAAATACTAATTTAAAAGCTACGTAATATTTTTTGTTTTATATACTTAAATTCGTACCATTCGTTAACTTGTGGACGAAAACGACGAACGTTGCATGGTAATTTATGAGAGTTTAACTTACATTAAAACAATACACAAAGATGTTTTTCTTTGTAAAAGAATTGCTTATAATTCTTACTAAATAACTCTCAGTATTACATTATTACCTATGTTACTATTGTAACGCCCTAGAACAAACTTCAACACATCACTCACTCACATAAATATGTGCCTATAAAAGCAAAATATATGTAGTACCTATATTAATATTTGTATGAAGCAGACGAAGCCTTAAAACAAGCGGAATTTCAATTTACTCCTAATTCCGTATAATACGCCAGCACGCGGCAAGGGAACTAAGATCCTGCTGAGAATTTATGTAAATGAATTTACTACGCGCTACTTGACGGCTTGCATTATTCCTCTGTCACCGCATAAAAGCATATTCCAAATAAACTTATTATCCTGTTCATGGAAATGTATGACGAAATTAATGTCGTGCTGTTCATATCGAAACAATAACGTTATTTTAGCAGCGCATAATAGATTCACAGAAGACTTGCACCGTACTAATTGTGATGAAATAGTCAATAGTCTTGCGTTTTTGCCCACTTTAATATGGAACAGAAATTATGCTACATGGAGTCCAGGGGCTTTGACATGATTGAATATGAGGGCAGAGCAGACTCAACGAACTATAAATACATGTCTTAAGACATGATTGTAGTATTTTTGTAATAGATAATTTGAGGATTTACAATGATACTTTTTTATTTGTGAGAGTGTTCATTATTACGATAATTATAAAAAAATAGTAAGCATGGATACGTTACTATGGTATAATAACGTAATATATAAAATTTACCGAAGACTGTAAAAATCAAAGTTTGATGTAGAAGTAAATGTCTTGAATGTGCTAAATAAGCTAGTCCCACCATGGACCATGACCATGTGTTACTAGAATAAGGTACAATATCCCGGATAAAGCGGAAAGGCCGAGGGCCGAGCATTAGTGAATCATTTCGAAATAACTCATTCAAGATGATGCAAAATTGTTAGAAAAGCATAACGTCTGTACAAGACAAAGGCAGAAAAATAAAGCACTTTAATACAATAGTCAGTAAAATAACGCAGAATATTAAATTTTACAGACATACTCAAAACAAAAATGAATGCCGCGTTCTTTATTAGCAACGTTGCTTCGGTTATATAATAATTGCCTGCTACTGAAATTACGAGTAGTTTAAAGTCCGAATCAAAATAGTATTGGAAAGGGTTCTGTAAATTTTCACGGTTTTATTTGGCTTGCCCTGTTTGTTTGGGTCAAATCTTGCAAGCTAAATTAGATTTACTTCTTTTCAACCTAAGAAATTGAAATTTTGCATAATGCTATGGTTACGATGACAACACATTGTTATGGTAAGCATGATCTAAAAATACTTTTAGGGTTGGCTCCAGACTCCCTCGTTTGCACCTTAATGGTTAACAGTATGGTCACAATTTTTTTTCTATAATTCCTACAATGGCATTATAAAACCGTTTATTTAGTTTTTAAAGTATTAACTGGTTGAAGATATTAACTTCGCAAGTTAAATGTATAGGATAATAAAAAAATTATCTTATACAAAATTATAAATTTTACTAATGCCGGACTTACATAAGTACCTAGTCCATTTTTATTTCTTGAAGATTTATAATTAGTCTATGATTGCACGGTGTGAAGGTTTGCGTAGCACACATGCTAAACGCTAAAATAGAGGAACTTAGAGTCATACGGTTACGCACCGTGTAAGGATGAGGACGATGACGACGATGCGTATGCATGATGATGTGCGTATTTTTTTGCTGTGAGTCGCATAAAATGAGCCAGTTTAATACTAAAGTCCAAACTCATTTTGCGTCGTTGTATGGTACAAACAGGACTTTAGTATGAACTGAAACACGCGAGTAAATTTTTTTTACTCACAGCTCAAAACAATACGCACATTTGGCTTCACCTTAGAATAGATATACTTTACGTACGGAAAAGCATGACCTAAGTGCGGGTTTAGGTCACAGTGTGCAATTTTTAAAATCATGCAACACAGACTTCGGTTTTACCATTTGTCATCACAATCCTAACAACAAACAAAAGGAATCTGCCCACGCAATAGATGACTTAGTATTCAGAGCAAGAACAAAATTCAATTGTCACTAGCCTTAATTACAAAGCAACGTAACAATTCTATGCTTTCTTCTTGCTTTCTTTCCAACTGTTAGCTCGAACAGCTTCATAAATTTTCAAACACTCGCATTTTATTGCAGTCGGGTATAAATTATTTGCTCGTTTGCTATTGTGGTTCAGCGCCGTTTGTGCTATAAATCTGTTGGCGTTGCGCAGTGTTAATAGCAACAGCTCTGGTACGCACTCCCGGTTATGAAGCTTATAATATTTACGGTATAATCTATACACAGGTGTTGCAAGCCCTATTATACTATCATATCATTGAGACTCTAGATATCAGTGCATCAAACAGTAACACCATAAGGAAAAATTGTCTTGTGCTTCAACAATGTTGCATAAAAATTGTGACAAAAATCAACGCATAGATTGATTCACGTCTACTCCCACAAGTTAATCTGTTTCACGGTAAACTTACATGCAAATTTTCTAAGTTAATTCTCGCTTTCTATTTAAATTTTACTACCAAAATGATTCGGAAATGATAATTAGGTATTTGCAACCTCTTAGTAAATTAGGACTGTCGATTAATTTATTATGAGAAAAATTTATTTTTCAACTTGGAGTTTATAATCCGAGTAGCATTATTTACAGGTAGTTATATATGTACAAAAAGAAAGAGAGTGATAAGACTCCACAGATAGGTAGGTATATTAAATTGTATTTTTACGGAAAGTCGCTGTTGTCCCTAATAGCTTTTATAGCTGCACGCAGACAGGGTTCCATCTTGGATGATCAGCTGAGAATACCATTTTTGCGAAGACGGAAGCTTAGCTCACCTTCTTTGAGAAATATGGGTTATATCTGTATGAATCCTGTAGGGTTCAGACCTTAGATTAGGAAGTCGCTTGGAGGAGGACATATCCAACATAGAAGAATCGGATTGCAGTGACGATGATGAAGAAAGTTATACTTTATTAAGAAACTAAGTTTTTAAACGGTTTTATTTAGTTTGCCCTGTTTGGGTCACATCTTGCAATCATAATTAGACCTACTTCCACTTATCCTAAGAAGTTGAAATTTAATATATTATGAAGAGTAAAATGAGCAGCTAGCGCCATCTATCGAACAATAAAACGAATCTTCTATCTTTTTACTCGCGCTATCTATGAATACAACTTAGCACATTTTAAAGTAACACAAAGAGAACCACGAACATAAGAAACACTGTATAATGTTTCCTATCTCATTTTCTCTCACGTTAAATCTTATGAATATACGCGTTTTACTGTCGCTTTTTCGTTTCATCAACTTTCAAATCACAACGATGCTGAAGAAGTTTTCACTTCAAAAATATTTTTGAAACTTCATCTAAATTATAGATTGCTATTATCTTACAGAGTTCCTAACATTTATTTAGCGATGCAACGCTACGTTATTATAATTTAATTAATAAAATTTTAAGCAATTACAGTTTGCAGCGCTGTAGATGAATCGTGTATGACAAAGTAGATTAAGCCATCTATAAACCCTTTGATTCTTCGCGTACAATTTACTATAACAGTTTCCAATGTCCTCGAATGTTCATTTTTTGCACCGTCACATAAATTATTAGCTCGTTTGCTATTGTGGTTTACTGGCAGTTCGTGCAATAAATCCAGCAATGCAGCGCTTCCAAGCTCTGTATTATACTAGCTTTCACGTTTCGCGCGCCTTGGTTTATAACGTCCTGGTAATATTTCCCTTGTCAACGAACGTGTTACCATTGATATCTCTTTGTGATGCGACTGCAGCAATTAGGCTTATTATTATGTGAAATATTTCGCCTTTGAGAATATTGTAATGAAAACTATATAACTGCTTTATTGCGTAGATTTTTGGTTCTCAGTAATTGCAATACTGTGACTGCTTCCATGGAACTGTAGAGGTCGTTGAGGATAATTAAAGATTTGTTTGTAAGGGGTTTTATTTAGTCTGAATTTCATAATAATATGAATTTCCACTGCTAGTGGTGCACACTAGTGAATTACGGATGAAACAATAGCCCCAGGAGCTGTCTGTGGGAGGTGGCTGGACTCAGTGTCACTGCAATAATATTCGTGCATTGCGGTAGGGTTCTTTGTTTTTCTACGTGTCTGTTTATCGTTATCCTTAAACTAACAGCAACTGTTTTACCCTTCTTCAACGGTGGTACGGAATAGAAAATAATGCAAATGTGTTGTTGTACCTATAATATAATACAAATTCCCGAACGGCTAAAAAATTGTACGAATGTTCGGAACACTATTATAAGTAAACGAAATGTGAAAAGTCCCCATCGATCCGTCATTTGCAAAAAAAATGGCCATAAATGCCAAACGGTAAGTTCTATCAAAAAAGTACCTATGTAAGCAGAAATTGTAGCTCATACAATTATCTATAAAAATTGTTTTTATAGATAAAATAAATGGTAAATACGTAAAATGAGTCTGGATGGATTACTACACAGGCAACTTTTAATTGCTATGCTACGAGTTGGTGCTATATTGCTATACCTACATAGTTTGGACTACGGGCACAAACGGTTTATGCGCGGACTGAATGATATTGGCAAAAAGTTGTACCAAAGCGAACGATCCCTGTTTAATTACTACGATGTTTTTATGAACTGAGCGAAGCAAATAGGTATTCATAGATTTTATGTGCCTTTAAGATGTAATAACCGAGGAATAAAAGCTAAAATACATTGTATAATTGCGTGCGAGAACTAGGTATGTAAGCTAGAAAATCTATGACATGATACTCGTATTAACTTTAAGCTTAAACTTCCATAAAGAATCACTGCTCACATGTTGATCTATTTTTGGTAAGAGTTTTTTTGTAAATCAGAATTTTCTCTTATTCTACCATTTTTATGTTTTCGAAACATTCTGCTTTTACCTTTCGACATACGAATAATATTGTGGCTATATTTGGCTATAGTATTTATTTATACAGAAGAGCCAACTTGCCAAGCAGTAATAAAAAAATTGACGCAACATGACTCCGAATCTATGTTATCAACTAGGTATTGCAATACGGATTGATTTGTAATTTCTATTAAGAAGTGGAATCACTAAGCCACCAGAAAAAATTGTCGGAAACTAAACACTTTGTAAAATAATAGGTATTGCTGCACTTGCAGTAGTAATTGTGACTTTTTGGTCCCTAAAAATACATGTTTTAAATCATAACATATCAATTATTCACATCAGCCAGGCTATTCTGTTTTGTTCCGCGATAAGTTTCAAAATTGAAGTTCGAGTCAGAAATCTTGATATGTCATTCTCTAATCATCTATTACGCACTTGCGAAGTGAAGTGAGTCTCGAAATCGAACGTCAAACGACTAAAAATATGACAAATAAATATGTCATTGTCTAATCATCTAGTAAGCACTTGCGAAGTGAAGTGACTCTCGAACTCTAACTTCAATTTTGTAACTTTTTTTTTTTTTTTTTTTTTACTTGAAATAAGTTAATGCTTGACCACAATCCCACCTGATGGTAAGTGGAGATGTGGTCCAGGGTGGTGAGTGTAACTTATCGCGGATTCCGCTGTCGAGTTACAAAACAGAATAGCCTTGCAGAATTGGTTTGTCTCGACACAATGTAATTTTCATCAAAAACTGATTACACTGTAAATGTCAATCAATTTGGTCCAGTGAATTAGTGATTCGACTATAGTGATCCACGTGTGGCGTAATGATGTCGAATCGCCGTGCTGTGTACAGCATCTTGGGTTCAATTCGCAAGGCGGAATTTAAATGATGAGTTTGAATTTCTGTTCTCGGCCTGGGTGTGGGTGATATTGTCTTTGTATTATATGTTGTCCATGGCACTCATAATACGGAGGACTCTAGTGTGGGGCTATGAGTGTGAGCGTTATACATATAACTATTGTCAAGTTCTGTTTACTTTTAAAACAATTGTATTACTGTATGTGAACAAACATAATTGGGCAATATAAATTTTAAAGGCGCATATTTCTCGGTGCCAAGCTTACGTTTCTAATTTTAACGTGCAGGACAAAATTTATGCCTCGTACATGTGTTACCATATAGAGAACTGTAATAACGTTCGGCGTTCGGTGGCACAAATATTTGTTTACGCATTGGCTTCATAAATCGATGTGGTGCGATTTCTAAGTCCAGAAGTTATGTTCAAACGCCCTTTTGGTAAAAACTTTGTGTTTTCTCACAAGACTCTTGCATGTAGTTCATTATAGAATTGAGTGCAATGCAGTTATTAATAAGTTTTCGTTAAAATAGAGTATGTCGTAAATCTTAATCTTGTTAGCCGTTACATTCTTGTTAAAACATTCGTGGCCGTCAATACAAAGCTGTGGCATCCCCGATTATTCGTTACTATTGTTCTTTGACAGCTTATTTCATTAAAAAATATCTATGTAGGTTTATAACTAATGTATGTAGTATCAAAAAGAAGACATAATTGTGCACAATGTAATAGTATTAGTATTAAAAGATTTGACATTAATTCATGAAATAAATTGCGAGGCCCTAGTACCTATTCGTATATTTATCTTATTTAAATTATGATAACACAACATGTACAAAAATCGCTATAAACTCAAGAAAAGGTTTGAACTGCGGAACTAGGAAAGACAAAAATTTCCAGGAAGTAACAAAATAAAATGTAGCTAGGAATGTCAAGATAACTAAAATGACCTTGTTATTTGAAACAGACTTGACATTGCCAACAATACGTCTCTTATCGCAAAAGCTCTTCTACAGAGAAACTCCGTTTTTAATTCAGATATGCAAGGGCGTTTTGGCTGAAGATGAAATTTCTTTTGGATAGCCGCTTGTATTGAAATGAAAGATGTTATCAATGCTACAGTGAAATTTGGTTAAAATAACTTTTACTTATTTTCAATTGTTAAATTGATCAAGACCTATACACTTATATGGGAACGACAGATTTCTAACGACAAGGTTAAGTTTGTTACTCAATTACGTATGTATATGTATTCAGTTTTATATATTCAGTTCTACAAGTTAAGGAACCCTTAGTGCGCGAATACGACTCGCAATTGGCTTTTATTTTAATCTACAGATTTGGTAGATTCGTTTTTATTCGAAAGGGTATGCTTTCAGATTTGCCTCACACTTTTTCCATATTTTTCTGGAGATGGGATCTATGAAGAATTGAGGGAACTCCTCAAATATTATAGGTATACATCGTATAGAGATTTAGAAAGAACATCAAGAAACATATGGTCTTACAAAGGCTAGTTCTTTGAAGTAGTTTTTTTTTTATGAAATTTAGATTATGTTGATATGGTAATAACTGTGTACTGAGATGGGGCAATTCTTTGTTAGTGTGAGTTGCCGCCCACGTTGTTAAACCTGAAACACTAATTCGTACTACAGACTTATACTAACGTTTTTAGTGCTAGAAATCTGTAATTTGGCATGGATATACATATTTGTTAAAACTCTAGAACTGTAGAATAAAATATTGAAAACCATTTTATTTCAATATACCTCCCCTACAGGTAACGTGAAAATTAATTTTTTATTCGTCACATACCTTATAGTGTGGGATATCGTTGAAAAGGTCTTTCAAAAATATTATGGGCCTTGAAAGACCATTTTTGGAATTAGGGAACCGTTTGCGAAATAAGATATTTCGCTTTAAAGTGCTAGACCCCCCTGTCGGCTAAACGGTTCGAGTTTGACAAGTGAAAAAAATTCTCAAAAATAGGTTATAATATATAATTTACAAGGAAAACTATCACGGCGATGTTAGCATAAGTATTTACTGAGTAAAAGCCGATAAACTTACTACTTCGGAACCCTATATTGCGCGTGGCCTGACACGCACTTGACCGGTTTTTATAAGTATGAGTCATTTATTGAAAAATACTACGTTACTTTAAGGTACAAATGATCTAAAGCACACTGAAGCTAAGGATTTATTCGAGAAGGTATCTCACTATTCGCCCAACTAGTACCTACTGATATTGATTTACACGAAGAAAGATGGCCAGCTTTACGAGTTTAATCTACTTTGAACAGGCGAGCGAATACGGCTGGAAACATCGATGTTTTAGGAGCAACGGGTTCTTAACTAATATTTCGTGACTAGTTAGTACTGAGGAGTTTCTTTACGGCTATTCTTCTCCTCCATGACAAAGCACCTTTCCGAAAAGCTGGTAGATTAAAAAAATTACCTGCGTATATTATCAGTTATACTTATATACGTATGAATATTATTTTGAATTTTGAAAAATTTTGATATTGCTGCACAATTTCTACTTATAATCTATTTATGTTTACAGTGGTAAATGTAATTTTCTGAGTTCTATTCGTAGTTGAAACTTGCCTAGTTCTCAGATTCCTTTGCGAAAGTCAAACATTATCTCAAAGGAACTTGCTTATTTTAGGAAACGTTGCGAAATCTAAATATCGCTAAGCAAGCAAAGTAGCATGGAAATTCAAAATTCATTGGTGCAATTAATTAATTATCTAAAAAGGTTTTTGTTTAAATAAATGATACTTAGTGCATTGTACGTTATTATCACAAATTACACAATTTGATTTGAGTCTGAAATTATGAAATTTAGTAACCATTTTAATAAAATAAAATTTTCATTATACAATACGAGCAGCAATAAGAGCAGTGATAGCCTAGTGGTTAGAACGTTGGTCTCCCGAACGCGGGGGCCCGGGTTCAAATCCTGGCACGCACCTCTAATTTTCAAATATTATGTGCGTAATACAAGTCAGTGACATTAAATGTGAGAGCGCCTATTAAGAGCGCTTAATAAGCGCTCTCACAGTTCTCGCACATTTGACGGGCCGATTCAAATATTCAAACAATCCATCACATAATCACGATTTAATTCTTATCCATTTTTTATGAAAATCTTGATAAAAGCCTTCCCATTATTACGAGTACATCAAACTAGACAAAATAAGGAAACAAATTGTATTGTTATCAAGGAATATACGTGTATTATATATTTCTGGACTCATTCACAATTTACAATTGAAATAAATTAATTTAATTGTACATTGTATTCTACAGCTGGGAGGTGTAGCCCTTGATTATGTGGGATTAGCTGCCATCGGACCGGTAATCAACCAGTGGACGATTGACGCGAGCGATCTGTGCGTAATCGGCTTACTAGGGATATATTCCTGTATGTATTAGTTAATATAATACATGCATTAATTTGCCGTCAGTTAAGCATACCCTGGATTTCGCCTTTGTCGGTATTTTGTTTTGGACGTTGATTTAAAACTTCAGTTAACATAGTAGCGATCATTAAACATGGCTTCATTATAAACAGACTGTTATTCTCATTTGAGAAGACATGCGTAGCAGATAATCGCTCAGTCTATAATAGATAGAGATCTTTAGTGATTGGAACAGCGATGAGCTTATTTTCATCTGCTTCAGATTAGTGGCCAACCAGAATGTCGAAAGTTCTTGTGCCGTTCGGAAACGGTGAAAATACTCCTGTCATGAGCAACAAAACCAAATTCATTTATTGTTATACTATGCTGAAGAGTTTTTATGCAGTATTTATTCTGCTTTCATCAGGATTTGGTGTGCAAATAAACTGGGTGATATGCAAGAAGTTCAATGGCCGGTAGTCAGCGTTGACGTCATTATCGTTATCCCTTTCATACCAAATCTGTCCGTCTCTTTCTTTTCTTAAATAGAATGAATGTCAAGGCAGCAGCTATACATTCAATCTACTGCAGGCGTCACTTCAGACCACGTGATGTCTTGCGTGCCTGTAATGTCAAGTTTGAAAGAAGGACCTCTCTAGGACTCTTGGGAGAACCTCATTATTCCAAAGCACGGCCCCTTTGTACAGCGAAATAAGGTTCTTTAAAAAATCTCACATACATCCATCTACGTGCCCATCGAACGGAAGGAAAAATTCCATCTACACAAAAAGGGCTGTTTGACGGAAATTTTTAAAAGCCGCTGAAAATAAAAACATGTGTCCCGAGCCTATGTTGTTCTTGTTTTTTGCTGAAAAATTGCCTTAATTATTTTCGTATAGGTTTTCCCTCGGCGTAAACCAATATCAGTTATTCGTTGCAAGCGAATTGTACGGTGCATTACCGGTGAATATTTCGAAGCTACACGAACACATTGTATGAAGGAGGGTGCATAAACTTCTGTGGCGTCTGTGGAATTGTGATGAGGTGAAACAATGGAACGAGATTTCGTAGTTTAAACATAATGACAAGTAAGTGAGGAAAACTATTGTAGTAGCAATTATATGTATATGTACGAGGAGATATATATATCAGATACATATTTGTAATATTAATAAAGAAAAAAAATTTCGATTCTCTTTTGTCTTTTTTCTCAATGTAGTCATTTATTTGCTTCGTGTCGGAACGTGTTCTCGAAAATGGAGAAAAACGAAGTGCGAGCCGTTATTAAATACCTCTGTTTAAAAAAATTAACGACGCAAGAGATTCATTGCGATTTGGAGGCAACATTAGGAGAGTCTGCTCCGCCGTACTCCACTGTCGCAAGGTGGGCTTCTCAATTTCGAGTAGGGAGAACGAGCACGGAAGACGAACATCGTTGCGGCCGTCCATCGACGTCAGTCACCCAAGAAAATGTTGCGAAAGTCGAGAAAATTGTACTGAGCGATCGAAGAGTTACCATCCGATACTTAATTCAAGAAACGGGCATTTCATATGGAAGTATTCAATCCATATTGAAACAATCTTTGAATATGAGAAAAGTCTCCGCAAGATGGGTGCCGAGAATGTTAACCGACAGTCAGAAACAAAATCGACTTGACATTTCGAAGATATTGTTGGACAAGTTTCAAGTAGATTCTGAAAACTTTTTGTCTCGTTTCGTAACAATGGACGAAACATGGGTCCATCATTTTGATCCCGAGACAAAACAGCAATCTTCGCAATGGAAACGGCCATCATCACCGACCCCGAAGAAGTTTCGTGCCGTGGCATCGGCTGGCAAGGTTATGGCCTCAATATTTTGGGACTCAGAAGGGATATTGTTAATTGATTACCTGGAGCGTGGAACCACTATTACAGGCCAATATTATGCAGCTTTAATTCCCAAGTTGAGGAATGTCATCAAAGAGAAAAGGAGAGGGAAACTTCGAAGGGGCGTGCTGTTTCATCACGACAACGGACCCGCGCACAGGTCGGCAGTTGCGATGGCTGCCATTCAGCAAGCTGGCTTCGAATTGGTTGACCACCCCCCTTATTCACCAGATCTGGCGCCTAGCGATTTTTATCTGTTCCCCAAATTGAAAGAATACTTAAGGGGAAACAGGTATGAAGACGATAACGAGGTGATGGATGCCGTGGAGAGCTTTTTGCAGGACCAAGACAAAACTTTTTTTTTGAAAGGGATTGAAGCCTTGGAAAAGCGCTGGACTCGGTGTGTAGAGAGACTCGGAGACTATGTAGAAAAATAAATTATTAAGTTATCAATAGTCATTATATTCTATCTCATTCTCACTACTTTTTGATCCCTCCTCGTACTATTATTTCTTCTGTGGTAGTAGATGAGAAATTTAATATGCCACTGTATTACGTATTTGGAATTTCATGACAGGTTTTATACTTATACGTATGTATGTTTTTACTTATCCTATTCCTATTAATATTATAAATGTGTAAGTTTGTGAAGATGTTCTTCAGTCACGCCACAACTACTTAACCGATTTGGCTGAAATATTAATACACAGGCTACTATCCGGATATTATCAAGGAAAAGTTTAGGGTTCCTGCGGGATTGGAAACCCTGACCCTGGGTCCCGAGTATGATTTCCTGGGGAATACCTTATATATTTTGCACGTAAGTACGTGGCAAAAAGAATCCTGAGAATCGGGCCGTGATATTAATTTTAAAGCATACATCCGAGTGGCATTGTTTGATAACTCAAAATTCTTCTCCATAATCATTGAATTATTATTACTAGCTTATAGAACCGACACGTGGCTTCAATCTTCAATGGATTCGTTCGATTTTGAAAGGAGAACCGGGGCTCAATTTTGAAAATTGAACCTCCCGGGCGGGACACACATTTTGTTCCAGATGTCTGTTCTATGACATCATACTTCAATGTTCATAATAGGCCCGATTTAAATCCTGGGCACAAGTTACTTTTTTAAAGTTTTGAGCGTATTCAATAATAAATCTTCACTTGCATCAATGATAACTTGAGACATCTTCAGCCGTGATGTATTAAGGCTTTGCGCCTTTATGTTATTCGAGATCTAGTAATTAGTTGTGGATTGTAAAGTGAACTGTTAATAAAGCGTTTGAAAAAATGGTACTTCAGTTAATAAGAAAAATATTATTCAGAACCAAATGATCTTGGGCAGCAGTCCAAGTATATCCCAATAAAGTCCAATTAGTTGGCCTTTTATGTAGGATTCGAAGTCCACTTCACAATTATTTCAAGCGGGTAGATTGTTAAAATCTATAGAATTATGAAAAGAGAGTCACTGGGATTGCTTTTGTAAGGGGCAGAATGTTACTTATTATTTAATTATGGCGATAATAATTACTGTCCTACAGATAAACTGGAAGGCACAAATAGTTCTACAGCCGGGAATATGAGATAAATATTACGAGTGCAAAAATTATGAGATAAGTAATAAAATGACATAATTGAGCTGATTTTTGTTGACTTTATTTTCTACTGCGAGATTCTCGCTCAATGCTATTAAATAAGTGTTCAGGCGAACACTATCATTTTCTATTATCTTCATAGCCGGTCGGGCCCGAGCTGAAAGGGAGTGGTCTATTGTTTATGAACAGTCATTCAATCAGATGATACAAAGGAAGCATAACGTACAGGTCGGGATAGTCGTTAATCTTAATCTTGCTATTGTGCAGGTCACGATTGCTTGAATTATCTTAAATCTTAACTTCCCTTTGTTTATTACCTATAGACCAAAGGCAGTTTTAGTGCAGATAGTTTTGGGTGAAAGGGTAAGGACATATTATAGATTTATGGTAAAGTGTGGGTATATAATTCTTCAAATAAAAACGTAAGATTAAAAGATTAATCTACGAAACTGTTAAGTTTTGTTCTTTTAGGTTTTAGGTGCATTCAACTATAAAATGTATTTCATTGGATTCGGTTCTCTATTCAGAACGAGAGAGGGTAGGTTATATTAGTAATGAGTATAGGTTAAGTTATATAAAAAAGGACGTTTGATGATGCAGTTTCTCTAATAACAACGAAGTCATGATTTTTTCAAATATAAATAACTTTTAAAATAGAAATTGATGCAATGTTCTGTGCTGTCTGCGGGTAGTGCAGATAGATACTCTTTTATTATTATGTATGTCACATGTTCGAACGCAGCCGCTTTGATAGGATAACAAAATTCAAAACAGTGGATTAGTTCATAGACAACATACATTCTGTCATAAATATATTTAAGTAAATAAAATAAAGTTATTGAATAAATAAGATAATAATAATCTGTAAATCTTAATGCCGTTAAGCATAACCAGAAGTCTTAACACATTAATTACAACATTAGGCATTAAAATAGAACATTTTGGACAATGTTACAATTTCAAATATGAGGTAGTCCCAACTTTGTCACCTCGTTTGGGACCGGCACGATCTAGAAAGTTATCTCGGAGTGCATCGGAATTACAACGTGCTCCCAAGTTCGCAATTCGAATCCGAGGTTTAAGCGTACAGAGACTAGAAGTGGCTTCTTTTGTTTATTTATTAGATTAGCCACATGGAGTATGGAAGCCACATGGAGCATTTCTTTCTTTTTCTTCTCTCTTTCTTGGCCGGTAACACATCAGTAATACCTTTGCTGTTGCTGATGTCCATGGGCGACGATAGCCACTTACCATTAGGTGGATCGTCAGCTCGTTTGCCGGCTATTTCCATAAAAAAAAGAAGTAAGGAGGAACTCTACTGTGAAAAAATGTGAGAAACTGTTAAATAAGATGGCGTCACGGTAGAAAACGGGAGATTTTGGAGGACGTAACCAGTTGAAGTTTAGTATACAGGACTGTTACTGTCTAACTTCAATCAGTCAACAACTGCTATAATAGAGTCATCTACTATCTCCTCTTTTTATACATACAATAACTCACCGCCTCGTAATTGACTGAGGAAGAAAAATAAAGTGATGGATTACGTAATTCCTGTATTTACAAGCTACTACGCCCATCCACGTCAAAAACTAATGCTGTTTCTGCCAGTAACTTCCGGACAGAAAAACAAAAACAGCATGGTTTTTGACGTGGATGTGCGTGGTAGCTTGTAAATACAGGAATTACGTAATTCAGCACGGTATTTTTCTTCCTCAGTCAAATACAAGGCGGTGAGTTATCTAAGGAAGATAACTTTATTGATCTGTGCATACAATTATCATTGATCTTCTAGATACATTTCGATTGTATGTTACGATGAAATCCGCATGCAAAAGAGTTTTTTTTTTACTTAAAATAAGTTAAAGCTTGACCACAATCCCACCTGATGGTAAGTGGAGATGTGGTCCAGGGTGGTGAGCGCATTAACTTAATAGAAGCCTATTCACTCTTTTTTTGAAGTCATCCACGTCATAGGTGGTCATTTCTTAAGAAATAAGCAGTGCCTTTGTACATAATTAACTATATGTTGTGTCCTCATTGTATATCCACTGTGTGTACATAAATAAATAAATAAATAAATAATAAATAGGTGGGCGGGAACGCAGACGCAGGCAAGCTGTTCCAATCCTTAGCGGTGCGCATAATGAATGACGATGCAAACCGCGACGTCCGTACCGGCGGGATATCAACGACGTAAGGGTGGATACCCGCCGTGCGTCGTGTCGTTCGATGGTGGAACGGGGAAGGGGGAATCAATTCAAATAATTCCTGCGCACACTCACCAAAATGTGCCCTATAGAAAACCGAGAGGCTGGCTACTCTGCGCCTGTGCTTGAGACTTTGCAAACTGGTCTCAACCAGATCTGGGTCACCAATGAGCCTCTTCGCACGCCTCTCCATCGAATCCAAAGCAGAAAGGTGACATTTGGCTGCACCTGCCTGTGAGAACAGTACTCCACACATGGCCGAACCTGAGCTTTGTACAAGGTTAAAAGTTGCCTCGGTGTGAATTACCGCCGCACCTTCGCAAGGACGCCAAGTTTCCTTGCACCTGCTTTAGCTTTGGATTCGATGAACTGCCCAAAGTTGAGCTTGGAGGATATCTCAACTTCTAACAACTGAAGGCAGTCGGTATAGTCCAAGGACACATTCTGGAAAGTAGGAGCCAAGGTGAGCGGGCTCCTTTTGGCGGTGAAGAGACACGTCTGTGTTTTAGTGGCGTTGAATCTCACAAGATTGGCTTCGCCCCACTCGGACACAGCCCGCAGTGTGAGATTCACACGTTCCACCATGGCCTCTCTTTCCGACTGAATTTCGTGCCTACTGGCCCTGGAACTCGGTAGATATCTCTCTACCACTGTGCTATCATCTGCGTACCCATATATACCGGGCATGAGCAGGTCATTAATGTGTAGCAAGAATAGAGTGGCGGAGAGAACGGACCCCTGAGGAACTCCGGCATTTGTAGTCATCGTTTCTGATGATCTACCATCGATAACAACCCGGAAAGACCGGTTGCTCAGGAAGTCCTCTACCCAGTTTATAAGGCCAGGGGATATGCCGTAAGCTGGAAGCTTGCTCAAAAGGCTAGCGTGCCAAACCTTATCGAAGGCCTTCGAGACGTCAAGGGAGACAGCAAGGGCCTCCCCATTATTCTCAAGGGCCTCGCCCCATATGTGCGTGGCATACGCTAGAAGATCCCCTGTTGACCGGTCTCGGCGAAACCCGTACTGCCGGTCACTAAGGAGATCATTTCGCTCTAGGTATGCCATGAGGCGCCTATTCAATGTACGTTCCATAATCTTGCAGAGTATGGAGGTAATTGAGATAGGCCGATAGTTAGAGGGGTCAGCACGGCTGCCTTTCTTAGGCACGGGCTGCACGTTGGCAAGCTTTCAGGACTTAGGCACTGATCCAGTCTCAATTGAGAGCCGAAACAGACGCGTTAGCACAGGAGACAACTCGGGTGCACAAGCCTTTAGCACAACCGCTGGAATTCCATCAGGTCCACTGGCTTTATTCACGTCTAGACACCGCAAAGTTTTGAGAACCTCTTTTTTAGTGATGCGGACTTCTGGCATGAAAGTACCGCAGTGAGGTATTACAGGTGGTACGTTGTTGCCGGCATCTAGACGCGAATTTTCGGCAAAAAGAGATGCGAAAAAGTCAGCTTTCTCTTTAGCCGTGTGTGCCAGGGAGCCATCCGGTTTTATCAGTGGAGGCAGTGTAGGCCGACAGAAGTTAGTCTCAACCGCTTTGGCGAGTGACCAAAAAGCTCTACTGCCAGCCGGTTGGTCAGAGAGCTTTGCGCCAATACGTTGAATGCGGTCAAGACTGGCCTTCTGTATTGCCTTTTTATAGGACTTGGCGGCTTGGTTAAAAGCTTTTTTCTTGGAACTGATATCCGGAGCTTTGCGGTCTCGAGCGTCAACCCAAGATAAGTACGCCGAATGTTTACGCTTCTCAGCCTGAGTGCATTCGGCGTTAAACCAAGGGTGAGCTTTGCCACCGTTGTGGACGTCTGAGAAAGGAATGAAGTATTCCATAGCCTGACGTACCACAGCGGTTATAGCATCCGCGCAGCTCGACGGATCATCCGAAGAGAAGCAGACCTGCCGCCAAGGATAAGATGCAAAGAAGTGCCGCATCTCATCCCAATCTGCTGACCTGTAATGCCATACTCGCCGAGTGCCACCGCAATCGTGGTCAGGAGGGGAATATGACGATACAGATTTCACCAGACAGTGATCGGAAGTACCCAGTGGGGAAGAAACCTCAACTGTATACCTGTCCGGATCGGTTGTCAGCAGAAGGTCCAGGCAATTGGCTGTGTGGCCATCAACATCAGGCACCCTAGTCGCTTGGTTTACCAGCTGTGAGAGGCCTAGTGACGTGGCAAAATTCCACGTTTCCCTCCCAGCATGGTCAGTCCTCTGGTATGGGAACAGCCAGTCCTGATGAACGGCGTTAAAATCCCCCAGAAAGACTAGCTGAGCCGTAGGGTGCCGACGAAGGGCTTCATCAGCTGCCACACTGAGGTATTCGAATAACCGAGTTGTCTCCTGGTCACCGCTGTGCGATCGGTAGACACAAGAATACAAAATCTTGTCTGTTCCTGTGTCTACTAAAGCCCAGATAGTAGAGAAGGTGGAGTCTTCAAGGTGACGGAGGCGCAGACAGCAAATGTCATTGCGAGCGTAAAGACAAACTCCAGCACGAGGATGAAAGTTGTGCTCTATAGTGTATCCCGGATAGTCCAGGTACGCTACGCTGGAGGGACAACTAATCTGCGTCTCCGTCAGAAAGAGCAAGTGCGGCTGCGCAGTCTCGAGATGGTGGTGGACTGATGAGAGATTAGAGTGCAAACCTCGTATGTTTGTGAGGTGCACTTTAAGTGAGGGGAAGTGCAGCCGCTGTGGAAACCCATTCTTTTTGCTCTTACGTTTCATTTAAGTCTGAACGCGGAGTGAATAGGATGGGGAATGGCAGTTGAACGAGGCACTGCGATGGTAACCAAGTGACAAAATTAGTGTTGCTACGTCATTGGGGCCTTAGCTTGGAGACCGCGGGGACGCCCGAACCCCCCCGGAGATCGCCATCAGGTCCCCTCATCCGGTCGCCAACCGGCATGATGGAGCCACCCCGGGATTTTTCGCAGATGGCGGGGCAGCCTTTCGTGGGTGGCTTTCCCACTACTTGGGCCCCCAACTGTCTACGGTCGGCCAGCGGTGCACCGTGCTTCGGATCCCGCTGCCCTCCACAGCTAAGCTCCCGACACAGCAACAGCCAACTCATCACAACCGGTCTCACTACGCAGCGCAACTGTTCAGACCCATTCCCCATTCGGCTTCACCAGACATCATGCCGGAACACGACGAATCGTTTGGCGACACGACTTTGTCCGGTGGGTGGTAACTGCAAGCCGGCAGCCGATGTTGTGGCCTACCACCAGAGTTGCTGCTTGTTTCGCACTACCCAGGGGAGACGTGTAGGGTATTCTGTATAAAAAAGTAACCTCCTACGGACGAGAGCAGCCCATCCCCCAAAAAGTAACCTCCTACGGACGAGAGCAGCCCATCCCCCAAAGTTGCTGTGGGAGTTAACAGAACTACTTTTAGATAAGGATAAGAGATTTTAGCCCACTTGCCATGGAAGGGTTGTGTTTTTCGCGTGTATTTTGTATTGTTTACGTATGTTTGTGTGTATGTGTTGTTGTATGTATGTAATATTTTTATTACCTCATATCTTTCAGACCGCTGAACTAATTTATGTAATCAAGATACCGTTAGATGCGTCTTGACAGCCTAAGTGTTCTTAGATTAGTGAAAAAAAACCACATTTATGGTGGCTGTGAGATGCCATTGTTTGAAGTGTCAAAGAATAAAAAAATGGAATAATGCGATATGAGTATTAAATTATAGATGTCACCATAAGGATGTCAAAAAGCTTAAAAATCGTGTTAGCTTTTTGACTGCAAGAGGGTTTTTTTATTTCTTTTATACTACTTGATATGGATTTTGAAATTAGTGCAATGATCCTTTTAATGCACTGTATGAAAATAATTATCAATGTTCTCTTCCGTAAACGTATACAATAAAATGTAAAAACGTATACAATAAAATTTCTTAAATTAAATGTAAAAACGTATACAATAAAATTTCTTAATATTATATTTACGTTATTGGCGAAGAACGTCCAATGATTCTACATCTTTGATATTAAGGTACACATTTGTGTAAAACGCTACGTGCTAAGTTTGATGAGATACGTACGAGAATAAGCGAAGTTCGAGTGCGCTTGAATGATAAGTTTTCCAACTTAGATTCTTTGCTCTTTAACTTGACGGAGTGACGCCGGAGTGAATGTTGAGGAGTGTGTCTTAATAGAGAACAGTATTGTCTTTGTCAGTCATAAATTATAAATTGGTAGCAATTAAATAATTACGCAGTGTACAATTGTACATTTTAATTAGAACTATTAGAAGTTACTTGTAATTACTGTTTTACCTATAACATCATTGATCTAATTCATATGTTCAAAGTCCATCTAAATTCTAGCCCATGTTTGTGGTTTATGGATATTTATGTGACTCCAAACCTCTGAGATAGAAGATTGTAGTTCTTTACACTTGTGATAGCTATTTTCACCTGTTTCATCACCATCTCTGTTATCTCTAACACAAACACTTGCCGAAGCCCGAATAAGAACTTCAGACCAAATCTATTCGAATTTTTCATTGTCCCTATTTTATTTGCTGGCACAGTATTCAAATGATTTTCATTTTATACTCCGTAATTCCACAAACTTATCAGCTGTCAACAATGAAGACTTCCGAACAATGAGTGGTGTCGAAATGAATGAAATAATAATGGCACTGGATATTCCGTTCAAATAAAAAGTGCTCAATGTTTTATTTTTATATTACAGCAGGAAAATATCTGAATGGGCAGATCCGAATGTAAAAGGAGGCTAAATGAAAAAGTTGCCGTCGAAAATGTTTTTGTTTTAACAGGTATTGAAGTGTAGAAAAAGTTTGTCTTTAAAATTTGAATTATAATCTATGTAATATTTTAAGTAGTAGGATCTGTCGAAATGCTCATAAACCAGTGGCTTAGGTCGAAGTGATTGGTGAAGTAAAGTAACAGCGGGCGTGATCGGTTTTAGTATAGTTGACCGCTAGTGGCAATAATTTCTTGAGTTCTTCCGTGCTTCGGAGGGCACGTGAAGCCATCGGTTAGTAATATAACAGTCGTTTAGCCATGTCGGAGGCCTTCAGCGGCATGAAAATTTGCGACACTGTGGTTGGTCACTAACCCCTCCAGCAATTCACACTGGAGCAGCGTGGTGTACTATGTTCTTAGGCCTCCTCAAGAGGAGAGACCCTTGTTCAGTAGTGGGTCATTAATGAAGCGGATTCTGTTGGCTTTTCATCTTATAAGCTTGGAAAAACTGTTTTAGGCATGGAAAAGTATCAAACAGACATACACACATTCTTTGTACTATGAATTACACAAACCATCTCTAAAGAGACAAAGCTTCAGTGAATTTGTTTTGTATATCATTTTATGGTTCCAGTTTAAGTATAAAACTTGTTATAATAAGCAGTGTTGTGCAAGTTTTAATGATTTATCGCTGAATTCACTTTGCATTCGGCTTGCGTACTCGTACATAAGGATTTTATCTGGCTAGCGACCAACTCCTCTATCAAGAGTTGCAAAATTTTGCATTATCTTGTAGTTATTTGCGTCGGTATGTCTGTATGTCTATCGTAAACCAGTGTAAACATGATCATAGCTGGTGAATAATAATGGTCGTAGCACACATATCAACTCGTAAACGGAACGTAAACGTATCAACTCTTGCATGTCAGTATTCTTTGTATGAAACTCCCTACTGTAAAGCACACTTATCGGATTCGTAACGTAATCGCCTCGCCTCGAGACAAGCTCACGAACCGCGGTACAGTGCGTGGACGACTTGCCGTACCCGCGCTTACGTCTCACCGTACGCTATCCTTCGACTTTCCGTTTCCTCGTGCGCGCGCCGCGACGCGGCTACCGCTGCGTCGGCGAACTGCTGTCATTCATTCCGTCAACCAGCGGCCGGCGAGCCGTAAGCGCGGCGTCGCCTAGCTGTAGCCGAGTCGATTTGGAGCTGTTGGTCGGTTATAACGCGCTTACGTTAGGTTGACGGCGAGGCGATCCGGTGCCGATCCCTTTCCGAGTTGATATGTGCGCTACGACCATGAATAAGAACTGTGTATAAATAATTTGTATAGCTGTCACATATTGGAATTGGATTTGTGTGGGATCGTAAATTACGTGCGAGGAAAAAGATCTTGAAAGTTTTTGTACATTTAATTGAATTGAATAAAAATATAAGCTTGAAAAAATTGGATTGAGAAGATATGTTTCTTTCACTTTTATTTGTTACGTTGCAACTGACGCGATACAATTAATGAATAATGCCATTAGCATCACAATTATGTAACATCTCAACCATTATATTATTATATCTAAGAGGGAAAAACCCGATACTGCTACGCATTAAACACTTTCTGCTTTTCTTACGCATTGTTTAACAAAATGGCGTGATGTATTTTGTACAGAAAGTTAAATATAAATTAAGGTTTGATGGAATGTCTTACCCTTATAGGTTTATATAAGTTTTATGATGTTAAAAGTTGAATAATTAGAACCTTAGATCCAGGTTCTAGAAACTATATAATAAGCTTAATCCATCATAGAAAAACTTCAACTAAATACGCAAACGCCCGCGGATTATACTAGGCCGTTAAGGGGAAAAGCTGCTTTATTAACGAAAATATTATATATTAAAAATTAATTAAATTACAAGATACTTCAAGGAGCTGGGATTGAAAATCTGTGTAATATTGTGGGTACTAATATCTAGGTTTAGTAATAATATCGTTCTTCAAGCCTCAAGATTGAAATCGAGACGATCTTTAATAATGAACGTGGGGCATGTTATATTATTGTTATAACGTGTAAGTGCCAATATTTAGGAAATATTTTATATAAAATAAATATAGATAAATATTTTCACTTCCATGTTCTAACAACAATATTTATGTAATGTGGTTAATTTTTAAAGTTGACTATCTCTACTTATTTCTAAGAATTTGAAAACCTTAAAATATCAGGGTTGCAGGTACACGCTTTGAAAATTATGATACAAAATAAATTTTGTCGTTGTTTACATCACTGAAATTGTGCTGAAATTCAAGCGTGGCAACCTTAACGTAGATTAATGTGTGACGCATGCTGCATGACGGCTGACGTCACACTTGGTAGTTTTGATTTTATAATTTCATGCGCGAGGGCGCCAGCTCGGTTAACCCGGCAATTTGGGTTATATTTGTAACTTTAATAAATAACGCTTGGTTTTTGACTGATACTCGCTGTGAGCTAGGCATTACGAATTCATAATGTTCATTTGTTTGCTACGTTAGATGAATATTTGGAACTTGTAATTTTTTCATAGTGTGACACCAGTAGTTATATTGTGTTACGCAACCACCCATTTTTCATTTTAAAATGTGTTGTTTGTTTAGGGCTGTGTACAGACTTAAACCCGCGGGTATTGATCACTCACTATTTATATGCGTCAGGTGTGCAGGACAATCGCGCGCTTTTTCGTAATTTGTTACAATTTTAAGTATACAAACTTCTGTCGTAAGATTCGGTGTCCTGATATTAAATGCGTTGAATTGTTGCGGAGAGGATTTTAGTGGAACAAATCCATTTATCTCCTTATAGTTTTATTACTCGTTAGTAAAAGGGCTTGTAAGGAATTTGCATCTTGCGCCGTACATAATATTACTGAGAAAAGTACCTACTACCACAGAAGACATAAAAGTACATAATAGTACTACTACCTATATCTGAAAAGTGACATTAACTCAGTATGTGCAAGTAGTAAAAAGCGAATTGGATGCAGCTTCGTGGCAGTATACAAATCAAATCCTGAGCATAAAACTTTAAGTCCAGTTGGACAGAACGCAGTTCAAACGAATTCCCTTTGTATCTGTTGTTTTCACGAACAACTCCGTCCAACTTATGACGTGTGAAGCAATAATCCTCGCCGGAATACCGTGTTAATATAACTGAAATAAAGTTTTGGCTGTCGGATAGATGAGAAACTGAAGTGTTACAACCGTGTAATACGTGTTGGTTCCTATGTTGATTGATGTGCTGACAATCAGATTGACTCCCCTCGTTACACCCGTCGATTCCCCTTCTGAAATGTCCATGACAATGACCTCACATCAGCCGTTTCTTCATCGGACAACAGATTGACAGACGTTCTTACCTCTTTTTTTGGCTTCGCTGATAAAAAAGGAATCAGTTTTAAAAGTACCAGATAAAGAAGTCACCATCTTCGTCCTGGTCCTCAAATCTGAAGCAACTTAGCTTATAAAATATGAAATAAACGTTCGGGGATATTAAAGTCATTAAGTACCTATACGTACCTAAATCACTTGACCAGTTTTTACACGAATATACATGAATATACAGTAATTGTTACGACTAAATTTTGAGTTTGGAAAAGACAGCTACATTCTAATCAAAAATATCTGTAAGTTTGTTCTTAATTTAAATTTTTCTGTTTATAATCTTCATGTTACCCTTAAATGCAATATTCTTTTCAAATATGCAACTAAAATAAATATAAATGGACTATTTACAGAATCCGACTTGTTCAGAAAATTTTATCTTCAAAGCTGCGTAATGTTATTTGCTGCATAATTCTACTTTTATTAATGTAAGAGTTTTAAAATAATATATGAGATACTATGAGGAAAATACTTTTTGTTTACTCCAGATATTAAAGTTCTAGTTTATGAATAGCTTTATTAAATTTTTACTAGCTGAGATAATAATCGAAGTAAAGTCATTTTTTTTAAATAATTTTGTTAACCGATTAAGTGATTTGTGCTAAAGCAGAAAGTAATACTTATTTAGAATCCGTGAGGCATCTGTAATTTTATTGTTATAAATTATGTGTATTTTCTTACCACCATGACTATTAGGTCGTTATGGTCTCCCTTCATAATCTTCGAATTGACTTTGATTTTGGTTTGGATATGATATTGAGTTGCTATTATGTGTAAAGACCAAAACAAAACACACGCATTAATGTAGGTAAGGCAATGAAGCTTAAAGACTTGGTAAAAATTATTAGGTACACCTTGCTTAATTAGAAAATCATAATTTTACGGATTTGATACGTTTATTATTATATTAACGAGTATAACGAAAAAATATTTTAGCAGGTAGTACTTAAGTACTTTTAATATTTTTATAATGTTGTTCTGCCAGTCTCTTTAATTCTTGTTTGTTATAATAACATTTTAATTAAAATTATTGTATTGTCATAATGTTGTAATGCCGGTTACTCACATTCGTGCAAATACGCGAACCCACATGTGTAGGACGACCTTCGCGAATGACTATGTGAAGTTTTCGATACATTCGTGATTTTCCAAACTGTGTCGGTTTTTTGTCGCACATCAAAGCGCGCAAACCTCAACCTTCGCGTAGTCTCCCACACATTCGTGCGACCAGTTGCATACACGATTAAAAAGGTGACGGATGTCTTAATTTTTCGTAGTTTGTGGCGTATAATCATTTATTTAGATATCATTTATTTTCTGCATTGAAAATGGATTGGAATAACAACAACATAATAACAACAGCAAGATTGAACATTCGTGTGTGAGGGATCGCAAATGGGTTTGCATACTCATATGCGAACCATTTGCCTGCCAGCCCTTCACATACGTGCAAACATTCGTAAAAAATGTCAAACATTTGCGTACATGTGAGTGACCGGGGTAAGATTATGCTGGAAGTCTATCAGTTTTCAATTCAATATTGTCATACTGTTTGTTCAATTTATCTTTTAATGTTTAATATTGATATAAATAAAAATCTAGAATGATATAATATTATTGTAATTCTGTGATGTTATGGAGTTTCTTCCTCGGTTCATCTCCAATAACGAAAGCATATTGCGAATCAAGGGTTCCAATAAATTAACTGCCGCAAATATGTGTATTATTTACCTACCTCCATGATAATATAAAAAGTTACTGATGACGAAATAAATGACTAGTATCATTATGCTTTTGTGGTTAACCTTTATTAATAATAGTATAGATTACAAAAATTCATCGATTCTTGCTTTATGATATGTTCTTGTAATTTTACATTTCTTAACTTTCCATAACCATTTCAACCTCAATCTAACACATTCGTATGTTCAGATCATCACTATAAACCACTTCAAAGAGCACTTCAGTACTATGAACATAGATCTCTCTAGATGAGCATAGTTATATGTCAGGACTGCCAAGATACTAAATAAAACACACAATTCGACAAGCACTAGGAGACTATTCGTTTATTGCTTAATAACACCCGATTTTATCAATTCAACGTTATTTAGTTTTACTTTGATTCCGCGGTCCTACCAATCTGTCAACCCTAATGACAGTTCTCCTTTTTCTTCATTTTGATCAATTTTGATAGATTCGTACGAACTTATTTTAGTCTGCGCCGACATAATTATATTATTTATTCTGTATTAGCCTATCCCAAGTTGCTTACCGTGATCCTTACGTTCACAATAATAGTAATCGCATTTGAAACGAATACATCAACCGTTTGTCGACTGTCGTGTTCATCACGATTCGATTTAATATATTCTTGTCTGTATCCCTTGTGTTTTGGGAAATACAAAGATAGCTACGAAACATTAATAAAATGACGCAATGTATTTTTGTTTGAGGGTTAAATCGAACACATTGTAGCAAACAACTTTTCTACGTCTATCCAAAAGCTATCTGATAAAGCAGTATTATGCCATTACAATAAATGATTCAATTTCCTTTACGCAAGTATCGGATCCACTTAAGTATTATGAAAGTAATAGAGGAAAGGGAATAGTTTTCTTGCTGACGCTCCTTTTACGATAATGACGGAAAACGCGGTCCAATATCTATAAAATATTACAACCTCGCCCGAATACCGAACCGGACCTAGCCGGTCAAAACCGGAATGTTCGTGGATTTGATCGTTCGAATTAACTTGTACCAGATAATTGTATGACATTCGTAATACTTGAAAAACAATCGGTATGAATTTTTTATCCATTTTAGTTACAAGGCGGTGCAGGCTTGTAATTTAAGACTAATATTGACCATTGAAGTATTATTACTAGCGTATAGAACCAACACCGCGAACACGATGTATGTCCCAACCCAATGCATTGGTGCCACGTGGCTTCAATCTTCAATGGATTCGTTCGATTTTGAAAGGAGAACGAGGGCTCAATTTTGAAAATCGAACCTCCCGGGCGGGACACACATTTTGTTCGAGCTGTCTGTTCTGTGACATTATACTTCAACGATATTGACACATTTCGTATTAGTGTCCTGTTTACGTACTAATTATAATATGCTAGACTATGCTGTAGTGTAATTAAGTACCCATTTAGAATAATTATAATCTGTAATATAATAACGTGCACAGTTAAAATTTAACTGTAACCTGAATTACTGATATATTTGCTTTGCATTTATTTTTGTTGACTATTCTACTATGCAATGCGGAATGATTTACTGAGACTACTAATTACTAATACGTAATAAAATAATAAAACAGTGATCTAGGACTACGCACTTGTATCCTTGAATCACGTTTCTCCGTGCGTAAATTAGCCTTTTTTTGCCAAGATGTGATATACTTTTGCTTGTGTATCATATTATTAACCGACTTCAAAAAAAGGAGCAGATCTCAATTCGACTGTATTTTTTTATGTTTGTTACCTCAGAATTTTCGACTGGGTGAACCGATTTGGATGATTCTTTTTTTAATCGAAAGCTGGTGCTTGTCGTGTGGTCCCACATAAAGAACAATGCCCAACTGTCATACATCGTTTTATTTCATTTTCAACTTTAGCGTCTTAAAATAAAAAAAATTCTAGAAATCGCCGCTTTAATTTCTGAGCTTAGATATATAAGAATTTTCAGCAGACACACCCCAGAACCAAAGTATTTTGAGATTGAATTCTTATAACCATTGAGTCATAGAGTAGGGGAGACTTACGACTGCCTGTAATTTTTACTATTATTTTATTCTGACTTTTTTTTGATTGACAACCGGATATGGAAATTTGACATCATTACATTTGTCATACCAACATTTATAACGAAATTCTGTCTGTAATATTGGCCAGAAGTCTCCTTTTATGTTGCTTGATACAAGCTATGTATCGAAGTGAGTGCCCGAATGAAAATTGACATTGTTGACATCATTGTTATTATAGTCAATTCATCACTTATTAATAAAATTATTTTACACTGGGTAATACGGGTATAGGTATTAATTTTAAAATACGTAAAAAAAGAATTGAATTGCTTTGGTATAACTGACGTTTTAAGACGCTAACAAAAATAAAAAATAATTTTTGGGCATTGTTCTTTGATCGAGATCTGACTATGACATTCATGTCAAAAGCATATGTCTTAAATTTGCATTAAGTATGTGCGTAATAAATGGACGAATAACTCAATATCCAACCGATTTCGACGATTCTTTTTTTATTGGATGTATTTCATTTGAAGTCGGTTATTTTTTTGTTAAAATTTTATTTCCAGTTCATTATTTTCCGTTTCGTTCATTCTTCAAAATGATTTAAATTCATTAAAGTACAGATAATTCTTTGTAGTTAAATACAAAATGCGACAAAGAATTAACGAACAGTGAATATTTCTTGTAAATATTCTTATTTTTATTTATAATCATTTAGTTAAGATATTTTTCTGTGTTATGTTTGTTATGTAGTTAGAGGTATTTTATTTTTATGTATAATCACTAATATTATTGTTACAAAATAAAACGATAATACAGTGAATTTGGTTTTGTTTATGAAACTTGGTTTACAAACTGAATTAAATATTTTTATTGTAAAGTTCACGTTCCTAAATAATAAATATTAAATTCGACTACAAAGAAACAAGTTCACTTTGTTAAGGGATTTCAAGTTACGCAATTTCGCTGTCCAGTCGTTCGTAGTATAGTGGTTTTGAACTTATTCGAAACAGTCTTCGCCAGGAATTGTAGGTATGCTGAGGTAAGACATAGGTTCCTTAAGAGAAAACCAATTTCGGATAATACGAAAATTTACTACTTCTTTAAAGTAAATTTATAATAGAAACAATTTCATTTCAAACGTACGGCTAACAATAATGTTTTGTTTATACAACAACAATTTTGTGTTTGTGATGAGTTTACTTTTTAGCAGTGAGCTAACTGTATATAAATAATAAAATAATGAAAATGTTTGTTTTTTAAAATGTTTGCTTGTGTTACAAATTATTCGTTAGTGCTTTTTAAGTTTTGACTATCGTTAAGTGAGCAGTTTGTTCCTGTGACGAAATAAATCATTTAACTTTGACTAAAACTCCACTTGATCATATATAATATATGTTGATTACAGTTTGTGTCTATGATTTTGTGTCTCAATGTCTTTTGCTGGGAATGCAATTGTAGAAGTGTGAAAGGGATGTATATCAGCTAATTTGTGATAATCAGCTTAAAATCTTAAGTTTTTATTTATATTATATTTTATATATTTTCCATTGGTGTATCTTAGTCCGTATAGCAAAAAAAACACAGAAAATATACATTTTACCTGATAACATTTTAGAAGACTCTAAGTAGTGTTGATACCGAGATTACCGGAAAAGTGTCGGCCCTCGAGGCAGATTATCGTTGAGATCGGTTCATTAGTGATATATCTCGTCCAGAGTTCGCTGAACGTCTCTTCTGCTGATGTACTTTATGTATCTTAGTTTTGTTTGACAACAATCAAATGGCCTATCATGACGTATTTATAGTACTCGTAAGAACATTATTCTTGAGCAAACATAACCGACTTCAAAACCGACTGGTGGACAATGCCATTAGGCATTAAGTTTGCCCTTTGTTTCTTCTTTTTAAGAGGTGACATAAACATGTAAATAAATAAATAAATAAAATTAGGGAAAACTCAAAAACAACTCGTCAGATCTCGCTCAAAAAGTAGAACCACATGACAAGCACCAGCTTTCGATTAAAAAATCATTAAAATCGATTCACCCAATCGAAAGTTCTGAGGTAACAAACATAAAATATCGAAATAAATAGTACCCATGTGTGAATGTCTCTAAATTTAGTTTTTTTTTTCTGTTTATATTTATATGGCGCGCACAAATTATTAAATAAAAAAATACAATCGAATTGAATACCTCCTCCTTTTTTGAAGTCGGTTAATAAACTTTAGGTGTATAGATATAGATAGTTGAAAGGTGTTCCGATAGGCTACATAAAAATAATAATTTGATGTGTTATTTTTACTCTATGGATAAAAAGAAAAAGTATACGAGTCAGAAATAATTTTAACAGGAATTGTAAAAGTGTTTTCCTTGTTCCTAGAACCTGATTATGAAATTCTAATTATGATTTGTACGAGCCTGCGAGATTTGAACCCGGCTTCCCAATGCAAAAATGCTGCCGTCTGTAAAAGAAAATGATAATCTTAATCAAAATAATTCGTTCAAGTGCGAGGAACATGTTGGGAATAATACGTTTAAAATTTTAAATTTCTTTCAGTGGTCTCTGTTCTTTTCGTAACTCCCGTTCCGTGTTTAATTTTACACAACGTTGATTCGATCTTCGCCATTGTTTGCTTTCATGATAGAGTGGTTATAAAAGGCAAGTTTTTAATTTTTATCTGTAATATTTTTAAAACAGAACTAAGTATGGTAAAAGTGATCATAATTATAATTAAGTGTAACTATGTGAAACATTTTCCTTCTTAATTACTTTGCGTTGGTTAGTGAAAAACTGTTAATCCTTTTATAGCTAATTCAGTATTACTTTTAACAACTTTCTTAACTACTGAGCTTATGTTTTTCTTTTTAGTTTTTTACGCAGCGGGTTTTTTTAAATTACTTTTTTAATATTAGTTTTATTGTTTACTACAATACAATTTCATCATCTACAATTTAAAGTGTTATTCTTCAAAGAATAATTCCATGGTTTGCGAATAGACTGATGGTTATAGTAAACGTCATGGTGAGTGTACCTATTTTGCTGTTTCAGTTCTATAATTATTATGTGTCAAAGAATAGTTGCATCTAAAACATTTTTAGTCATGACAGTTCAGATGAGTAGGATTTATCTTACTTCAGACGGTGATTATTTCTTCGGTAAATAAGTCGGCAAGTAATAAAGTATTTCGAATAATGGAAAAATGTATGTGCATGTAACATTATTTGTAGTGGAAGACATTGCTTTAAACCACTAGGCTGTTGTGTAAATTGTAGTTCAATATTGTTAGCCAAGAAATAGTTAACTGAGTCTCATTTCAAAGTCACATGTAATCTAGCTAAGCACTGCTTGCATTAGAGCGCTTTAATTTCCTTGTCTTGTCTTGTCTTGTAAAGTGAAAAGCTTCCTTCCTTAAGTGATAGTTATTGCTACTCGTGATGGCGTATATATCATGCGGATGTGGAATTTTAAGCGAATTTCAGTTTTCATCACTTAAGAATTCCTAAGCAACATTTGAAATTAAAATTTATCAATTGTTTACATAGAACTAGCGTATAGAAGCGACACCGCGAACACCATGTATGTCCCAATGCATTGGCGCTACGTGGCTTCAATCTTCAATGGATTCGTTTGATTTTGAAAGAACAACGGGGGCTCAATTTTGATAATCGAACCTCCGGGCGGGACACACATTTTGTTCGAGATATCTGTTCTATGACATTATACTTCAATGATTGTTTACGATAAAGTAAGTACGATAACAATAATTATGCCGTATTATGTATTATGCGTTATGGTAAGAAATTTCGATTTCTCGATAGCATTGTATTCGAATTTAGCAAGAAACTCGAATTTTTCAAATAATTAATTGCTGAAGGGAAATATAGTAAGGAAATCAGCAGTCACTTTGTTTCGTAAAGTTTTAGAAAATAGGATATTATTATGGAGTAGTAGATACTCTTGTTCTTTACTTTTCAAATATGAAAATTAATTAAAATTTATAAAGTCTTAGTTCAATACACTTTAAACAAGCGCACTTTAATTTAATATCAGTTTTACAAAGTAAAAACTTCCATCGTTAGCTGATGCTTGGTTATTGCAATTTACTATTGTCTAAAAGTTCATGCAAATTTCATTCTTATAATTGTATAGGTTAGACGCTTTGTAGCGCTCTTCATCGAAATTGAAGAATATGAGCTCTTCTTTAAGAGCCATTCAAGCGTTAACTTTTTTAACGTAATAAAGCTGCAAACAAGAAGTGTTTTCGCATTCTGTGCCCTTGCTAAATACGGAAAGAAACTGTCTTTGTTATTTTTCTCCGTATTTATTTTGTCCTTCTTCTCTTGCCTTTCCAGTGTACTTTCGACTTAGAGCATTTAATTTTAATAGACTACACATTTGCACATCGGATCATTTAACACATTGAGGGTCAAACGCAGCTTCAACAAACCTGTAATGTGATTGAAGTCGGCTTGGCAATCTTGGCCCTGAGTTTTATTATAATATATTATAATTGTTTCAAGAAGAAGGTAAACACCTCCTTCTAGTCAAACTAGTTTGACTGGTAAATATTACTAATAATTTATAATAATACGGTCGATATTTTTATCTGCTTATAGAGGGACTTCAAAGCCGGGTGACTTACGTGTGACGATGTCACGGGCTCGGTCAGTAACAGGATGAGTGACAGCAAGTTGAGAAAATTTCTTGAGTGCTCCCGTGTTTCGGAGGATACGTAAAACAGTCGATCTCAATTGCTATTGTTAGATAACAGTCGTTAAGTCATGTCGGAGGCCTTCAATCAGCATGAAACTTCCAGCACATGGAATCTCATCTCATTCACCAGTCCTCTCTAAAGAAGTATGATCGTTTGCTAAAGAACTTGTCGGATATTGTTATTGTTAGATAACAGTCGTTAAGGCATGTCGGAGGTCTTCAATCAGCATGAAAGTTCCGACACACGAGATCTCATCTCATTCACCAGTCCTCTCTAAAGAAGTATGATCGTTTGCTAAAGAACTTGTCGGATATTGTTATTGTTAGATAACAGTCGTTAAGGCATGTCGGAGGTCTTCAATCAGCATGAAACTTCCGACACACGAGATCTCATCTCATTCACCAGTCCTCTCTAAAGAAGTATGATCGTTTGCAATAGAACTTGTCGGATATTGTTATTGTTAGATAACAGTCGTTAAGGCATGTCGGAGGTCTTCAATCAGCATGAAACTTCCGACACATGAGATCTCATCTCATTCACCAGTCCTCTCTAAAGAAGTATGATCGTTTGCAAAAGAACTTGTTGGATATTGTTATTGTTAGATAACAGTCGTTAAGGCATGTCGGAGGTATTCAATCAGCATGAAACTTCCGACACATGAGATCTGATCTCATTCACCAGTCCTCTCTAAAGAAGTATGATCGTTTGCTAAAGGACTTGACGGTTATGAGACCCATGCACTTGAGCCATGACTTGGCAAATATTGCGTCATCCATTGAATTCGTTTTGTTTGAGCTCAAAACGAAATGTATTCTTCAACACTAACAATTTGATCACGTAATAAAATTAACCTAAGTGTTGATTACATTCTTGTTTTAATTTAGTCTCCTGCTTTACAAAGCAAAGTGCTTCCTATGTTAACGGGTAGTTATTGCGACTCACTTTGTAGCAAGGTTTATCCGATTTTCGATCTTATGTCCTAATGTTTAAGATTCGGTTTACAAGTTGAAGCCTAAGCAAAGGACTTGCTTTGTTTGAACTTCATTTAGTAGTGATACATTACATTGTATCTAAAATGTTATGAGGAAGATTCTGATAAGAGGTTTCCTCAAGTTTCAACCTGGTAAGTTATTTTGCGATTATCATAGTAACAAGAATTCTAAGTAAAATTTGATTGCGAATTTTATTTATGAAAGAGTTCTCGCAGTGGTCGGTATTTGATATACATAATTATAATTAAAAATTTGAAGAACATATATTTTTTATGGAAATAGCTGATAAATGAGCTGATGATCCACCTGAAGGTAAGTACGTGGCTATCGTCACCCAAGAATATCAGCGACACCAACGCCATTGTTGCGCCAAGGGAGAAGAAAAAGATAGAAACAACTGGGTCACAAGCCGAATTAATGTTTTGTTGTACAATACATATTTATATTATTTTGTATATCTGACTACAACAAATATGGGAACATGATCAAGATTTTTAAAATCTTGATGTTTTAAAGTGCTAAGTACATATTGAAGTGCTTTCGAAATTAGATAGGTATCAGCTGCTGCTCGGTAACGATTTCATTACAAAGCGAACTTCACACAACAACATTTCGATAGATAAATGTAGAATTAATCCGTGTTTGCGCACTTCTGAATTGAGAGTTGCTACGTTTCGATTAAGGGGTCTACGCACACTGGCGCAAGGCAACCTGTGCAGAAATAATTCCTTCAGGTTGTTGTAGTATGGTTTTCGCGAATAATCTCCCTGGAACGCGATATGATGACCGATCATTCAGTCACCCTTTAGCTATTAGTCAGTCATGTCAGTTCTTTTCCTACTTTCCACACAAATAAAGACAAAACAGTGGTATGTTTCATTTCTAAATAAATATGACGCAAAGTCGTTAAATTTTTGATAAAGTTTATATCTAAGGATGGTTACAAATATTAGTATTTCAAAACCTATTCTGTCATTTTTTTTAATTAATTGAAAAAAAAAAAAATGTGTTATAGAGTGATTCGACTCTGGTTTGAACACTAGTGTGGATAGACTCCACTTCTGTTAGAGAGTTAGCAATACGTGGGGTTTACGAGCTTCAAAATAAAATCACTTTAGACGTTTCCCAGTTTTATTCAGTCTACTAATTCAACACACACTGAGATTGAAGTGAAGTGAAGTGGCTGCCACTTAATTACTAATGATAAAATTGAATGAATCGGTGAGGTAAAGGGGTCATAATATATTTACCCTTGTTTTACCCTTGGGGAATTAAATCAGAAACGAATCTGTCATTCAGAAATGAATAATTAATTGAATTAGTAAACGCTCATATCACATAAGGACTCCCCCACAACGATTAATGTAAATGTATATTTGCTCCAATTAAAAAGGGTTTAAGGAGCATGAAAATTATTTTATAGGTACCTACTTCAAAGCAAAGAAAGTGATGATAGAAGTGAGATGAAAAGGTCTTCAGTTTTTGATTTGTGTTTTTGGGTTGGAAAGGGCTCTATCAAGCTTAGGTTAATCGCGTCTTGTGGTTAAGTTTAATCCCGATGTACGTACCCTTCTGCAAGAATAAAAATACCAATACCCATAACACGCTATTAACTGTTAGACACAAGATATCTCTTTGAATCTGAAAATAAATCAATTGAGCACAAACGATAGGGTTACATCGTTTCATTTTAGATATGTATGGTCTCCGTCAAGTTCCATCATTAGACCCTGTTGTACGACATAACCATGCCAATATAACATTACAGTAATGGATGCCAATCGAATACTGTTAAGTAATACTAATAATAATATATAATAACTTTATTCACCAAAATATTACAGGTTATAAACTTTACAAATGTTGGAGTCCTTCTTTTAAGTATTGAAATACCTGTGCCAGAAAGACTCCACCTTCCACATCAGTCTCAAAACAAAATATTATTGCCTGTTACCAAACAAAAAAGAAATAAATATTTTTAAATGTACATTACGAAAAATATAACTAAAGGAGAATGCCCATAGCCAGTAATCTCAAAAAAATTATTGTGTCACAATGACTTTTGGACAAAAAATTAAATTAAAATATTTCAAGCATATACCCTATTTCCTAAAAAAATCCTCTTTAGGAATAATTTTCTGAAATTAATAAGTAACTTAACTTCCGTTTTACAAAAGAAAACCATTGGGTCATTTATGTTTGGATAAGGGCCAATCAGAAATATTTTAAGATCCTTCGGGCCAATAGGTTGCATTGATTCCATTATGATTACATGACAAACTAGATGACGTAAGGGGACTGTCAAATGAATTAGAAAATTATTATAATCAGCTAGGAGTAATAGTGTTCTGTGATTATAATACATTACAAACTACATGGTGTTTTGATCTTAAAATATCGACATTATACACGCAATCGACTTTAATACGGCTGCGTAGAGTCTATATTACTGTAAGTTTACTATAACCAAAATTCAAAGTAATTTTGTTGAAAATCTCGTATTTCCTACTATTAACATTGACTAAAGTTAGTACGTGTAATTTATTAAGATAACACAATCTAATAAAGGTATTTTTATCAGGACACAAAAATGTTAAATACAGTACATTTCTCCATACTAAATGGGCATTCTCCTTTACAAAAAGAAAATAAATAAAAAATAATAATAAAGCAGAAAATAAGATATTATAAGGTATTGTACGTGGTGTGTGTGTATGTATATGTGTGTATATGTGTGTGTGTGTGTGTGTGTGTGTGTGTGTGTGTGTGCGTGCGCGTATATGTGTGTGTGCGATCTCTACACGCGAGACCTGATACCATTGCCACATTGCCTCGTCCGTTGTCCAGTAAGGTGCACTGCAAATGATGAACTGGCTTCTTTAAGTTGGCACCACATTTAGGATTTGATTATTTATCTTGAGAACTAACGCCCCAACTCAGAGTCACTAACGGTTACTTAAATCGCTCCTTAGTACAGAATTTGTCTGGTGATTCTTTACTAAGGAGCGATTAAAGTAACCATTAGTGACTCTGAGTTGGGGTGTAAACGTTACATATTTTCTTGCATACAAAATATGTAATAATAAACACAACAGTAAAACAGCAACATTGCAATATTAATTTATCAAGTGAATTATGCAAACAAAAGATATCGTTAAACCTAGAACTTAATAGCAGCCTCAAACCAAACACATTTAATATTTCATTATGTACGAGTTATTAAAGTGCCATTATATCGTGCATATTCGCTTTATGCGTTAAAAGGATTAAATTTGGCCACAGCTGGTTGTAACAGCGGCACTCTATACGTGTATGAAAATAGCGTGCAAATTTCGTTGTGTATAGAGGATTACGAGTATTAGTTTGATAGTAACATTTTGTCTGTATGTTCAACTCTTTAATTGTTGTGCTTGGCTGCCCTCAAAATTATAGCAAAGGTCTTCCACGCTGGCCAAATGCAGGTAAATTCAGATGGAGAACAGTGAAGATTTTTTTGGCTTTGAATTTATTAAATATTCAATGACGTATTGGAAATTCTAATTACATATTTAACCACGATTAATGGTTATTACCACAGTACAAACATATTTTACTCTTTTAATACTAATATAATAGCTGAGTATCATTGACTATTTAAGGCTATTAACTTAAAAGGCGAAATAAAATTATATAACTAACAAGGGTTATGCAGTTGTCATATTAAAGTTCATTCGTATTCAAATCGTAAACACAGATTAAATATAAGTGCCGTAAATCCGGCAAAAATTAACGAACGTACTTGCTCGTAGCTCCAAACTTTTACGAGGGAAAAGCAATAAAACAGTAAGAAATAATTTCCACCTACGTTTAAAGAGGTACCCGAAAATTTCGCTCATAAAACTCGGCGAGGCTTGCCAAAGCTACATTAACCAAATTGCAGAAAACAAACATATCTAATAATTACGCCTGGGGCACAGAACCGCGTTTTGTGGAATTATGCGACCGCTGTAACTTTTTCAATCTGAACTTCTACAATTAAATTTACTTCTGTCTCAACATAACATTTCAATAACCAGTTTGAATCGGTCGGTTCTTCGTTTATCTTTCGACTGATTTTCCTTTTAAGATATTAACTCGGAATATTTCATGAGAAGATATCGGGTGTTTTATGATGTTAAAAGAATTTATTTGCTAGCATTTTTTTATGAACTGTGTGTTAATTGTGATTTTCTTCTTCATCAAATTCATGTACCTAATGTTTATTACATGTACACTGTACAGTATATAATACATTATTGAAAATTATGTCGTGAATACTGGATTTTACGATTATACAACGGCGAGATGATTTATTTAATACATCCTTATGCGTGGAGCGGTCAAAGTCAGTGTAGTATTCTCCTTTTTTTGACTGATTAATTATTTTTGATTATAAGTCTTATGTTTATATGATTAACTTTTTTTCAATAACAGTATTTTAAAATGCTTCATTAAAAGCGCAAGTACATTGTTATATATAATTAAACTCCGTCACAAAGGACATATGGGCTTGATAAATACGATAAGAGAGGCAGTTGGAGGCTTTTGAAAGAGCTCGTAGCTTGTATCATTAATCTTTGCATTACAAATTCATTCGGTAAGAACTCACTCACTTGGATTAAGCAGAATTATAAATGAAGTGTCACAGGAACGCTCACAAAAAGTGTGAAAGGAAGAACCTTTGAATAACGGTTGGGTGCGTCAGTTTTTTAACGCGAAGGAAATAGGCCCCTCTTGTGAGGATTAATCGTGATTATTCTTGTCTTAATGCGTCAAGTACAGGCGCAACTGATCAATTTTCTTATTTGTATACTTATAATGTAATAGAGTTGAATTGGTAAAGTTAATATAATTAGGGAAAGATGTGAAGGTGTTGTTATCGATGTAGAGGCTACAAGAAATAATTGTGATGTTTTTAAGAAACTTCCTCTAATAAAAGAAGTTACTTATTAAATAAAATTTGGCTATTATCATTACCACAACTTAATTGCTTAACACACTGAGATTATTAAAAAAAATTGGAAGATTATTCACATTCATATTATAATATTATCATAAAAGCTACTCACACATTCATTCAGTAAAATTACAGATTCCATTATAATGATGTATGAGAATAAAACATTTTTGAATAAAACAGTTCTATTCCTTTTTACCCACTGAATATCGTGCGACGGTACTCCGTAACAGGTTGACTTTGAATGATGGTCCGGGAATATCTCAGGCGAAATTTGTTTGAATAAAATAGTTCAACTATTATTTTTAGGCACAAACTAAAAGGGCCAGGTTTTAACTTCTCAAGCTGTTTTACTAGGGTGCAGAGGAGATGACCATGGTCTAAATCGCTGTAACGCTAGTCAAATAGTAGAAATCCCATATGCCTTTGTGAATTCCGTAGCTAACATTCAGGTACGTCAGATAGTCGCGGCCTTCAGTAAACATCCACAGCATCAAAGGCATCATTGAAGGGTAGTCGAGTCAAATGCATCTTGCATTTGGTTGGCCCTTCGACTGCGATTGCGGCTAAATTATGTCAAATGAAGTCGTCGTTTAGTAGAATGAAAGCAAGGTAGAGCAAAAAAAATGATTACATACAGACTCATACTCCTGCAGGAGGCATGGACGACATACATCACAGTAACACCCATGACCCGAGTGCAAATATTTATCTGTCACATCAATACCTGCCCCGGCCGCGAATCGAACCCGGGACCCCGCACTTCGCAGGCAGGGTCGCTACCAACTAGGATACAGGGTCATCGAAGTAGGGGTGTCGAATAGGACAAGTAATAAATGATTTACGCCATAGTTTCGTCCATTGTTTAGCTGAGAAATGTATAGATTCGAGATCCAGTTTCTGACGAAGCAAAGAGGATGTGGCCTTTGTTACGTCATCATGCTGTCGCGACTGACTGCATCTAATTTGTATATAAATAGATAAAAGGAATTGATTTTCAATATAGATACTAAGACAGGAATGAAGTTACTATGAGAATATTATTGTAGTGTTATAATTTGACATGAAATTATTGAACAAATGCGGCAATTCACTCACACACTACATAAATTAAAATTAAAATAAAAACCGGGCAAGTGCGTGTCAGGCAACGCGCAATGTAGGGTTCCGAAGTTTATCGACTATTACTCTTTAACTACTTATGCTAACATAGCCGTGATAGTTTTTCTTGTAAATTAATCATATAAACTAATTTTGAGAATTATTTTACTTGTCCAACTCCGACCGCTTAGCCAGCAGGGGGGGGGACACTTGACTCTAACCAAAATTAGCACTTTAAAGCCAAATATTTCGCAAACGGACTCATAATTCCAAAAATAGTCTTAAAAGACCCATAATATTTTTGGAAGACCTTTTCAACGATATTCTACAATAGTATCGTATTCCCATACTATAGGGTACGGAACGAATAAAAATATCATCTTCACGTTACTTGTACGGGAGGTACCCCGAAAAAATATGTTTTTCAATATTTTATTCTACAGTTCTGGAGTTTTAATAAATATGTACATCCATGCCAAATTACAGCTTTCTAGCGATAAGTGTCTCGGCGCTTTGCTTCAGACAGACGGACGGACAGACGAACAGATGGACGGACATGATGAAACTATAAGGGTTCCGATTTTAATTCAGAACCGTAAAAATAGTCCCCTCAATTTATTATGAGCCCAAATAGACTGAAATTTTCCCCTACCGAAAAAAAGAAAAAAATCCGATTGGTCAATTCATAAAAGACGGAATAGTGAGGTAATAAACATTTTAAAAATGCAACCGAATTGAGTACCTCTGTTTTTTGTTGAAGTTAAAAATACTGCACTAGGGTGGGAGTACCACAGACATAATTATACCTAAATATTAATATTGCTATCGAAGCCTTGAGAGCCCCATGCACTATGTAATTTCTGAAATATTTTTATCGCAAAAAGATCACTTCAAGCTCACAGACCGAGTTCTTATGAATATCAATGACACAAAAAGTCTTGAGATATAAAAATGGCATCTGCAATGAGCGATAATAAATGGAAATAAATGAAAAGAAAATTTTAACATCTGTCGTGCATATTGATTATTGCTAAGAGAATTACAAAGTTTTAACAACGGTTTTGTCTATTCATCTATTGTGACTTACCTCGACGACTTTGATAGAATTCATGGTAAGACCACAAAATGAGTAATCTCTGTGGAAAAGATCCTAAGGGTGGAAATTATGCTGTACAATGACATACAATATATTACGCTATAGACTGATAATTTTTTTCCAACATCAGCCAAGAACTTTCTGCATAATATGTGCAAATAGTATGACAGCCATATTTATGCACAGAAGAAAATTTCAAAAATATATTTTTATCTTAAGTTTAAATCCTGTTCTACGTAAAAAAAATGCATTACTTGTGAATTGTGATCCATCGGATATAGTTTATTATTTGTACAAATTGTCTTTTTAATGTTTCTATTAATATCAGTTCTCTTCAGCTCTAAACTCTCTTCTCTAAATTCTCTTCAGTGGTGCCGGATCGACTACCGGTATATCGAGGTGTTGAAGTATTTATACTCATCAGCCACCATGTCCGTCAAAGTACACGACACAGCCACGAACCCCATCCAATTGCAGAGAGGTGTCAGGCAAGGGGACGTTATATCCCCAAAACTGTTCACCGCTGCATTGGAAGATGTGTTCAAGCTGATGGAGTGGAAACGACGTGGCATTAACATCAACGGTGAATACATCACACACCTGCGATATGCCGATGATATAGTCATCCTGGCAGGATTCCTGGAGGAACTAGGTACAATGCTCGGGGACTTGAACAGCGCCTCACAACGGGTGGGTCTTAAGATGAACATGGACAAGACGAAAATCATGTCGAATGTCCATGTTACACCCGTACCGGTTGTTGTTGACGGCGCTGCTCTCGAAGTTGTAGACGAATACAATTACCTGGGACAAGTGATCCAGATGGGTAAGTCCAACTTCGAGAAAGAAGTCACTCGTAGAATCCAACTCGGATGGGCTGCGTTCGGGAAAATGCGTCATATCTTGTCGTCCAAAACACTACCTCAGTGCCTGAAGTCGAAGGTGTTCGAGCAGTATGTGTTGCCAGTGATGACATACGGATCCGAGACGTGGTGCTTCACTATTGGCCTAATCCACAAGCTCAGGGTAGCACAGCGGGCTATGGAGAGGGGTATGCTCGGTATTTCTCTACGTGATCGTATCAGAAACGAGGAGATCCGTAGACGAACAAGGGTAACCGACATAGCTCAAAGAATTAGCCGGCTGAAGTGGCAATGGGCTGGCCACATAGTGCGAAGGACCGATAACCGTTGGGGAAGAAAGGTCCTTGAATGGCACCCGCGTCTCGGAAAGCGGAGTACAGGACGCCCCCCGACAAGATGGACCGACGACCTGTAGAAGACAGCGGGCATCCGCTGGATTCAGAAGGCTCAGGACCGGTCAGAGTGGCACAAGTTAGGGGAGGCCTATGTCCAGCAGTGGACCTCCAAGGGCTGATGGATGGATGGATGGATGGATTAATATCAGTTGGTAATTATTTTTGAAGCACAAATACATTACAGAAAATTTTAAAAGTGATAATTATAATGTTCGGCTTAAATTATATAACATTATCTTGCGAAACAGACACGTTCTATCCAGCTATTCGCAACACGAGGGAATTAGAGGACATGCTGTTGGCATAAAGGATGAATTCAAAGGAAGATAAATTGAAATAACTAGATAATTTCAATTCGCATCTCACTAACGAGTGAGGGAATAAAACAAAATGTTGCAAAGCTGCCTGCACGCACGGCCTTTGATTCATTACAGTCGTCGATTAGCAACGCGAACGTTTCAATATTCTTTTTTGAGTTCAAAAAACGTTTGCCGTTGCACATTGTGAATAAAAGTTTTGTTTTGACACCCTGTATCTTAATTATCATATTTTTGTGAGAATAAATTTCATAGTCATTGGAGTGGAAGTCTGTAGCATAGCTTAATTTTAACCCAGTCCCAGATAACTGTATTAAACGGCATTAAATACATATATCTAATATCTCGTTGAAGCCAAGCCGACCGGATTTTGTCACCTCTTACGACAAATTAATTTACTGGCATGGGTTTAGGTTTAGTATTCTAGGCCACACTATGCGCTTTCTTCTTTCTTCTTCTTCGCTAACAAAATTTAATGATAATAATAATAAACTTTGCCAGAATTCATATTGAGGTATTTTATTCATTAATCTGAAAGCGAAGCAAGATAAAGTAAATTTTCCAGACCTAATCTTGATCCTAGACTTTTTTTTAGTGACAGATCCTAGACCTTTTTTTTAGTTGGATTTTCTATAAAAGCGTGTTTTTTAGTTTTTTTTTTAACTATTATTTATTTTTAATCCTGTGAGCTAAAGTCGAACGGATTGACATCAGCCGGTCTATTGTGAACTCTTAATTCCAGCCAAGTTCCAGTGTAAACGTCAAATTCGTGTTACGAAATCGGTCACCTGACACTTTTTAGCCAATCATACGTCGTTTAAAGCCCAAGAAATGAATTGCCTAGAACATGAATGGTTTTATAAAAGTTCATAATATGCCCGCAGTACTTTTACACGTATGGTCCGTAACACCTTTTGTGACAAGAAGTTTCACTTATTTATTTAATATATTTATTTCGATAGGTAAATATAAGCATTTGACAAGCATTTGACGCCGTGTAAGAGGTTCTGGGTTCAGTTCCCAGCGAGGCAGAAATTTGAATGAGTTTGAATTTCTGGTTTCGGTCTGTTCTGTGTTCTTGTCTTTATGTGTACCCCATACCTTATCTTAGATAACGAAAAGTAATGAAGCTTTAAAGTAGTGTTTTTCAAGAATATTTTATGACGTATCAATAAGTACTGATGTACTGACTGACTTAGGCGTAGGACGAGTGTCCTACGCGGTTCGTAGTAGAATTCAGTATTACCTATATCATATAAATAAATTGTAGGCAAATTAACACTTTATTTTTTACGAGGCCGTCGTGTGACTAAATAAATTATACAAGCGATGATCTCGGAAAAAAGCGATGACGTCACATACTAGTCGAAGAATACGTTAATTTATCATTTATCTATGTCTTAGCCATTTAATAAAAGACTTAAAAGAATATTTTGGTATTTTATTAAATTAGATCTATATTTTAATTTCATTATGTTAAATATTATTTAGTATTTTTTACATCATGGAACTTCTCCAATATGTTCTTCAAATCACAACGAATGAATTACAATTCCCATTAGAATCGGTCGGTCACGACACTATTTATTTTTCATTTAAAACTGGTATTGTAAACGTCAAATCGGTCTGCTGGTTTAGTGATTCGACTATAGTGTAGCATGAACGTCTCACGCAATATAAGGAATTATAGTCAGAGGATATAAATTTATTATAGAGTTTACTATTTATACCTAATGTCTGTATTGCTGGGTAAGATTGAGACTGGTTTTAATCATACATTACAAAGGGACAGAGGTCTTAGCTTTATTAATTGCCGCCCAAGCCGAACTTTCTTGATGGATGGATAAAGGTACGTCTTAGGGTGTCTACCATAAGAAGATAGTGTGTAATTTCGACTAAGTTTATATTTAGATTTAACTCAAAGCTTTCGGGAAAGTGATTTTATACAGTATTAAGATTTTATTTATTTCCTCTCAAAACAGAAATTTTGGTACAGTACATACACAAAAATTACATACTTTCATACAGTTTTATAATTTGACCCTTTTAAGAGTATATATTCCCAAACAATTCTATGATATAACATGTACCCAATAATTCTCTAGTATTAGCGAAATAAAATTGATAGACAGTACGATTTTTCATCTCCTATATCAAGCTGTGTATGAATATAAGGTTTTCTGGAAGAAATAGCTATTTAGCGATAAGATCGCCTTTTGTGCACAAATAATATTAATATTGTAAAGCTTTTCTAACTAATAGAATATTCCAGGAGACTGAGTGGCAGCAGCGTCTTCCTGAGTAGTATTTACATCTACTGGGGTCACCAACAAATTACCTAAGTCAATACGTGATTTGCCTATCCACATGTTTAAGAGATACGTGAAATCTCACCTTGTAGGCAAAGGATACTAAAGTGTAAATGAATATATTAATGATAAAGACGCTTGGAAATTAGTTCCGCATCCAGTTCTGCGTAGGTTAGAACATAATTATTATGTAACTTTTCATTATTTTAAAAGATGTGACGAGAAGTTTTTTTACGGCTTTTCTTCTCCTCCATGACAAAGCACTCTTCCGAAAAGTTGGTAGATTAAAAAATTACGTGCATAATTTTATCAGTGATAAAATTATGCACGATATGAATAAAGATTTTGATTTGATTTGATTAAAATGCTATCAATCACAAGGCTATCTCCTTGTGGGAGCAAGTTAAAAATCCGATCCACTACCGGTATATCGAAGTGTTGAAGTATTTATACATATCAGCTGCCATGTGCGTCAGAGTAGGTACTTATTACAGCAAAAAACTCCATTTAACTGCAGAGAGGTGTCAGGCAAGGGGACGTCATATCCCCAAAACTATTTACCACTGCGTTGGAAGACGTGTTCAAGCTGATGGAATGGAAACGACGTGGCATTAACATTAATATGCCGATGATATACATTGAAGTATAGTACATAGAACAGACATCTCGAACAAAATGTGTGTCCCGACCGGGAGGTTCGATTTTCGAAATTGAGCCCCCGTTCTCCTTTCGAAATCGAACGAATCCATTGAAGATTGAAGCCACGTGGCGCCAATTCATTGGGACATACATGGTGTTCGCGGTGTCTGTTCTATACGCTAGTAATAGTACTTCAATGATGATATAGTCATCCTGGCGGGATACCTGGAGGAACTTGGTAGAATGGTCGGGGACTTGAACAACTCCTCACAATGGGTGAATGTGATGAACATGATGAACAGATGAACACGGACAAGACGAAAATCATGTCGAATGTCCATGTCCGTACTGGTTGTTGTTGACGGTGCTGCTCTCAAGTTGTAGACGACTACAGTTACCTGGGACAAGTGATCCAAATGGGTAAGTCCAACTTCAAAAAAGAAGTCACTGATAGAATCCAACTCAATGACCATGTGAAGGTAAACATAGGTTAGATTGTATGGTTCCCTTGGTTCCTGAACGTTTATAAATGTTTGTGATTTCGGATCATAATACCCATGATACACTTATGTGAGTGAAGCCGAGGGCGTAAACTTGTATTAATTTGGTACATCACTTTATTACTGGCCTGGTTGGACAGCGCAACGGCAATGCTGATAATTTAATTTTCCTCATTTTAGCCAGTTTACTATACTATTACTAGGAAACACAAAGAACAATGCCCAAAAATTATTTCTTATTTTTGTTAGCGTCTTAAAACGTCAGTTATACCGAAGCAATTCAATTATTTTTTACGTATTTTAAAATTAATACCTGTACCCGTATTACCCAGAGTAAAATAATTTTATTAATAAGTCATGAATTGACTATAATAACAATGATGTCAACAATGTCCATTTTCATTCGGGCACTCACTTCGATACATAGCTTGTATCAAGCAAGATATAGGGAGACTTCTGGCCAATATTACAGACAGAATTTCGTTATAAATGTTGGTATGACAAATGTAATGATATCAAATTTCCATTTCCTGTTGTCAATCAAAAAAAAGTCAGAATAAAATAATGGTAAAAATTACAAGCAGCCGTAAGTCTCCCCTACTCTATGACTCAATGGTTATAAGAATTCAATCTCAAAAAACTTTGGTTCTGGGGTGTGTCTGCTGAAAATTCTTATATATCTAAGCTCAGAAATTAAAGCGGCGATTTTTAGATTTTTTTTTATTTTAAGACGCTAAAGTTGAAAATGAAATAAAACGATGTATGGCAGTTGGGCATTGTTCTTTCACAAAACAAATATTACTAAGTGCAAATGACCTCAATATATTAAGTGATGATTTCTGTAAGTCTGGCATCTGTAAGTGATGACGTCATCACTTACAGATGTCACTTGCAAAATAATAATATAACTTAACCAGTTAAGTGACAAAGCCCATGAGTGAACTCTTGTTATCTATAAAAAAAGGACAGCGCGCCGGCCCACGTTATTAAATATGTTACGTTCACAAAAATATTATCTCATATCCGCAATATCTTTGGGCAATCTCTGGACATATTGCCCGATCCTATCTTATTTATGTTTTTATTAGGCGTACCCAAGGTTAAGTACAAAAAGTATAAAAAATATATTTTCGTGGAGTACCGCAAACAGGTGCGTATATATAATTTATCTTTCATATTTTGACAGAGGCGTGTGTCTGTGTGCGTCGGTAAACACGAAAGGTGAATTATGGATGTGGAGAATTATTAACGGCCTGTTGGACTACGACAAAAGTATTATTTGAGTAGACGTACACAATATAAACTTACGCTTGTATTATTTCGTTGGGAAGACGGATATTTATTGCACGTTTGAGTGATACCTTTGAGAAATCCTTGTAACCGCATAGGCAATAGAATACGCAAGCAAATTTTTATCCTGATAGTACATGTGTTTACCTGTTGTTGAATGATCCATACAGCTCATATAATTCGTTGATATCAATTTTACAGAAATATTTCTATGATATCTTAGTGGTGACTATGTAACTATTTTGCCTATAACCAATGAACGAAATAAACTAGGATCATGGCTTTCTTCTCATAATCTCCTCATCATGCTGTTCCAGTGCGACTGTTGGAGGGAATGTCTATAGGTAGTAAACCCATAATGTGTAATTTAATGCCGCCTGGAGGCTTCCGACATGGCATGGCGCCTGAACCGGGAAGCACCCTAAAAATTTAAACGTGTGGTCATCCATCCGATCTATTGACCGTGCCCACACTTGCAGTTACAGTGTTTTTTAGAACGCTTTATATTAAAAAGTATCGAGAAAATTTGCCCCAATGCCCTGATTTACCTCCCTAATCTCTCTATGCTTAATCGTCCTTGAACTTAGCCCTAATAATGTGAACCTGGCGTTCGTCCACAGTCCGGTTCTCGCGTCATTTTCTACCTCGCACGTGTAAACTGTGGAACAAGCTACCTGCATCGGTGTTCCCTCCAGGCTATGACATGAGGTCCTTCAAGAGGCGGGTCTATCGTCATCTTCTTGGCCGGCAACGCGTTGATGACGCCCCTGGTGTCGCTAATGTCCATGGGCGGCGGTGATCACTTACCATCAGGTGACCCGTCTGCTCGTTTGCCTGCTCAAAGCATAAAAAAAAAACTAGGTATTTTAATTTGTCCATGACACGAGCTTCAGATCTATACAACTAAGACGTATCAAAATATGACACCAATGTTGAATTTATGTCTGAATAAAATTACCTCACTCTTGGTTCATGTGATATTAAATATTATTACAGATTATGTTGTTGTAAAGCAGTGATAGCCTAGTGGTTAGAATGTTGGTCTCCCGAACCAAGGGGTCCGGGTTCAAATCCTGGCACGCACCTCTAATTTTCAAATATTATGTGCGTATTACAAGTCAATTATCACTTGCTTCGGTGAAGGAAAACATCGTGAGGAAACCTGCACACCTGAGAGTTCTCCATAATGTTCTCAAAGGTGTGTGAAGTCTACCAATCCGCACTTGGCCAGCGTGGTAGACTATGGCCTGTACCCCTCACATTGTGAGAGGAGACCCCGAGCCCAGCAGTGGGACAATTATGGGTTGTTGCTTTGCTTTTGCTTTGCTTTATGTTGTGATTGTTTTACGAGTAGGTACATTCAATTAAAATAAAACTTTAATATTTTCCATTACCTGACGATAATTCAATGCCTACGTCTAATAGCTCTCACCGTGACAACACACCGTTCTAAATAGTTCACGCACCTTATAATTTCCGCCATAAATCAAGGAACTTCCTTGGAACTGCCATAACCAAACACAGCACTTAAGAAATGTTCCCCTTCGGTATATAATATAAAAATAAGGGTTCTGTTGTCGTACGTGATCGTCTAGCAGACGTTACGCACGAACCCTGCTGTGGTTAGTCGAGCGATGACAAATACCTAATTGAATTTTCAGCCACGTTATTGTTACCCTGTCAGAAAGATTTATATTTACTGTAGATCGTTTTCCTAAAATTATTTCTCATGTGAAACGTAAGTGAGCACATACGTTTTATTTTGTTATGAAAAAGGATTAAGTTACGAGTACTTAGCTTCTAATTCAGGCACCAAGTCCAGAATTAAGATGTAGGATATAAGATATTTTATCCTGGTAAATTTCCTTGGTATGATTTGGAGGTGTATGTGTTTGTGATTTAGTATTTATGAAATCACTGTGCCACGTGCGTAGACTAGTATAAAATAATTTTTCACCGACTTCAAAAAAGGAGGAGGTTCTCAATTCGACTGTATTTTTTTATGTTTGTTACCTCAGAACTTTCGACTGGGTTAACCGATTTTGATGATTCTTTTTTTAATCGAAAACTGGTGTTTGTCGTATGGTCCCACTTAAATTTGAGCGATATTTGACAATGGCATTCATGTCAAAAGCATACAAGTCTTAAATTTGCATTAAGTATGTGCGTGATAAATGGATGTAAAACTCAATATCACGCCAACCAATTTCGATGATTCTTTTTTTATTGGATGTACTTCATTTGAAGTCGGTTCTTTTTTTTGTTAAAATTTTAGATTATTATGTGCTGCTCTCAAAGCAAATTATAAGGTTAGTGTAGTGTAATCCAAGCAAATTACGGTCCGATCAGAGTTGATGTTCTGAAGCGAGAAGACTTGGGTTGCTTAAACTTTCTTTGCGAGGAGGTGAAGATGCAATGCAATAGAGAGTTCATAACCAAACTTCCAATGCAGTCTGGTAGATAAGTGACCTTTCTCTATGAAATTATGTCACATCTTAAAATATGAAATGACCCTGCATCAATCCGCACTGGAGCAACGTAATTATCTTTTTCTCTTGGCTTCCTCAATTAAGAGGCTCTTGGCCTTTGTAGGAGGCCTTTACAAGGAAAGTAGGAATTATTTTGAAATGATAAAGCAATTTTTTGAAAGTACGACATGAAAAAGACTTGTCCAAATTATTTCGAAGTAAAACCCTTATAGTTTCGTGGTGTCCGTCTGTCTGCCTGTCTGTCCGAAATAAAGCGCCAAACCCTTTGTACCAGAAAGCTGTTATTTGGCACGGATACACACATTTATTAAAATTCAAAAATCGTTGAATATTGTTTTTCAGGGTACTTCCCCTACATAACAGGTATCGTAAGGATGAATTTTTTTCATAACGTACCCCATAGTGTGGTGTATCGTTGAAAAGTTCTTTCAAAAATATTATGGGTCTCCTAAGACCATTTTTGAATTTAGGGGGAATTTAGGGGTTCGTTTGCGAATATTTGGATTTAAAGTGCTAATTTTGGTCAGAGTCAAGTGTCCCCCTCCCTGCCGGCTATAAACGGTTTGAGTTAGACAAGCGAAAAAATTCTCAAAAATAGTTTATATCATGAATTTACAAGGAAAACTATCATGAGTAACAGTTGATAAACTTACTACTTCGGAATCCTACATTGACACGCACTTGCCCGGTTTTTTAATTTTGATAGTAGTTTAAACAAACTTGAGATATGATAACACTCGTCCGTTATTCACAAGATTACATAACAATATCGTGAACAAACCACGCACGAGAAATAATAAACAATAATCTGTTATCTTATATTTTACCTCACAAATATTCTGTTCGTAATACTGTTTTTCAATTCTATTCAAGTTATTCTACTATCACCGTGACATGCGAAAAATTTTCATAATTTTATCTAATACGGCTACCGTACCCTGGGGAAGCTAGTTTAACTTTTATAAGGATGGGAGTTTCTAGCGCTCCACACACTTTGGTGAAATATTTTTCCGCAATTTCAGCTTCCTGCCATTATTTACAGCGAAACTGTGTCACGTCGATATTCGAGATTGTGACGTAAGAGTTTGCCAACACTTGATATTTTGTTGAGTAATCTTAAGTTAACCCGAATTTGTAACACCAGGAGGCTCGGAGTCTGAGAGTCCTTTACTTAATTGAAAGAGATCGGTCGTGTCGAGTGGACACACTACGATACCATTTAGTTGTACAGATAAATTAACTTTTACAGGAGGATCTTTACTTCCAGTTTATTCACGTGTTTGAGGCCCTATTTAATTATTAAAAGAACCAGGGTCTACAAATATGATCTGTGATTTTTTTATGATTTTCTCCACGGATGTTATTAGATTATCATTTAAAATTACAAATGGCTACAAAGTTGTGGTAAGGTAGTGGTAATAATCGCGGTTTTGGCGCAAATCCAAAATTTTGGAATAGTTTTTTATAAGACTTGAAAGAAACAACACACTTTATAAGCCTTTATAATAATATACCTTTGCCTGTTTTATGGATATGGGAGTCTATCTACACTCTGCAGCGCAGAAGTATTCATATATCTTTTTGCCACAAGCTGTCACCCATCCACCTTTAGCACTGACGTTGTTTACCGTTGATAGCCATCTATGAGGACTTAATTGTTACCATTTCGATTATCTCAATTATATTACAGCACAAGGAATCTCGCAACTTATCCGCGTCTTTCCCACCTCTTAGGTGATAAAGCGCATTAACTTCGTCCCAAGACTATATCGTTTTTCCGGTGGTACTATACTCAAGCATTAGCTCATATTTATTTTAAACAACAGCCTTGAAGTAAGGCTATATTATCCACGTAAACTGCATATTGATTTTCTTCAAGAATATTCTAGATCCAACAAAGGTAGGATATAGGCTATAATATCTCTTTCAATTAACTGAACAACTCACGTCCGAGCTCATGGGATTCCGTAACACCGTATTGTGTTTGTAATTAAGACTTTCATTTAGTTAAAATACCTTTATTCAGTATTGCAGTGTATTTTATTCATGCATAGGACTTGTATTTTGGATCAATGGCGAAGATTCTATCTATAATTGTTCCAATACACAAACAATCGACACGTTACGAGCAACACGCTAGATCTCTTTCAATCTACTGAACAACTCTCGTGCCTCCAGTTTATTGCTCTTATTGGGATCACAAATTGAAATTGGAGTTACATTTAGCGCGTTTGTGTTCCATTCGCGTAAATTATGTGATCCCTTTGTACTTTAACATAATGTATCATTGTATTAATATTGGATTGGATATGAATATAATTATTGAAAAGTATATTTTCTATTAAAATTTTGTTTCTATATTGATGTTTTATGAGGTAATATAAATGTCAGTTCGTATTTCGTATTATATAATAGATAAAGATTAAACTACAAGGTAATTTCTTGTCCCTAAAAAACAACTTGTCACTCATAGCAATTTATTTATTTATTTATTTATTGCCATAATTGTGTGACAATTTTACAGGATCATATAAAATGACATAGTGTACACACGATCCAGGCTGGGCACGACAGAAAACATATAATATTCCTTGAAACACAATTTTAAATTTTACAACTTAAATAACAGTAATTAATAAACATAATTTAAATTATTATAAAATAATAAAAATAAATTTAAACACTTTAACATTAAAACTTTAGAGATTGGCATTAGTTCATAAACACAATAGTTAATTCATCCATGGAGTAATAAGCCTTGCTTAGGAGGAATGATTTTAATCTGGTTTTAAATAAGTTTTCGGTTGGTAGATTTTTTATATTTTCCGGAATTTTATTATAAAGGATGGCGCGATATTGTGGACTTTTTTTTTGAAAATTTCTAAATGTGTTGAGGGAAGTAATAATAGGTTTTTTCGTCGGGCGCTATTAACTGTTAATAACACAGGGTAGATTTCGACAAACCGATTACATTCATTTGCTTGAATCGTTCGTTTAATAGTATAAGATAAAAATCACTAGTGTGTGTTTTTATATTACTTAATAATACAATATTAAAGATACATTGGATAAATGACACTGTTCCAGTTTATAAATTACGCTAACGATTGTACGTTATTTTAGTTTCTATGTGTGATTTAGCCGCACTCCAGGACACATTAAGGGCCTAGTCTCGTAGTTCACAAAATAAGAATCGCGTGCGGCTAGTCCAAACGTCAAGCGTCTGCACGTAGGCTCCCCGCAGTCCCCGCATTCATCCTACATAGCGTAATTATTTGACTAGTTCGGAAAGTTGCTCTACTAAGTATTTTTTTTTTTCTATAGAAGAGTTGTCTGTGTTTTTGTGTTCTATAGTATCCCCAATATAGAAAATCTAAAGGCTGCAGTCTTGCAAAATTCACTCGCGGCGAATTATTTTCACAACTTTGTACATTTTTTCATACAAAGTAGTGAAATATCATAAAATATTATTATTACACAAAATAACCATAATATAAGTAATAGCTGGTTATTTTAAGTTTTTTAAGTTCATCTAGGTGGATTTTGTTAGGTAAATCAATAGTTAAATACAGGTCTTTCGCGCCCAAAGTAATTTAGAGTTATGTTTGTGCGCTTACTTTATGGCAACAAAGAATTAATTTACAAATCTGTTCTGCTCATAATTAGCTCCACATTCTTGTCTTGAAAATTTAAGTACTGAATATTTTTTTCTATTATCTTTCATTTCTTAATTCCGAGGTCACAATTCCATCAAAATTCTCTGTTTTTTATCTCTTTACAAATGGTTTGTTTCATAATAAATAAGCATCGTATGTATGAAAAAATTTGATTATTTTAATGCCATGAGTTCAATAAAGCAAACACAAAAAATGCACCAAATGCAAAAAATGCATGGAAAATTGGGTGCCAACGTAGAAGTGATGAAGAGAAATAGAATCCAAAGGTAAGTAGTTATATTATTCATGTTTAGGGCCTAACTACAGGGGCAAAGCAGCCGGTATAGAACAAATTTTTGTATTACAGAAAAGAGCCATTAGAGCTATTTATAAACTAAAATCAAGGGAGTCCTTGCGAGTCAAATTTAAACAAATATAGACATAATAACTGTATACATATACATATAATAATAATGTATAAATATACATATAATAACTGCATATAAACAAAATTGTGATTTTTCAAATCGTCAAACAAGAAGGATGCATCAATTGGCTACCTCTTCGTACCGTCTTTCTAAAGTGCAACGTTCTTTTATGGGACTAGGTATAAAATTTTATAATAAAGTCCCAAAACAAATACGTGACTTACCAGTGGAATCTTTTAAGAAACGTGTAAAGGCTCAGCTCTTAGGCAAGGGCTACTATAGCATAAATGAATATTTAAATGACAAGGATGCTTGGAAATGACTAGCTAGGCAACCAGTTCTGCACAGGTTAGAGAATACCTATTTTTGTAATAGATATAAGTTTTAGTTTTAAAAGATGTGCTGAGGAGTTTCTTTACGGCTTTTCTTCTCCTCCATGACAAAGCACCTTTCCGAAAAGCTGGTAGATTAAAAAAAATGACGTGCATAAGAGTATCAGTGATACCTACATGAATAAAGATTATTTCATTTCATTTCATTTCATTTCAAATTAAATTAGCTAGCGAAACTCCACAGACGTGATAGGTATATAATAATATGATAGAACTAGGGATTGCAATAAGGAAAAACGGATCCGGTAATCCGGCCGGGTCCGACGTTTTTTACGTATACCGGATCTGGTGGAATTTACCGGATACGGTCACACCAATTTTTGGTAAAATAATCACCTTGTTGCTAGTATAGATGCTTTGAATGCCTGGTATAGATGTTGTAATTAATCTAGTATTACAATCTGGTATTCTCAACGTTCAATAGGGGTGATAATATAGTACAGCGTGAAATTATATTTTCGTTGAAATCACTTCTTGTTTATAATTGGTAATATTTGCCTTAAATGGATATAGGTGTAAGCTATAGGTGTATATCAATTGAAGCGCAATAACATGACAACAAAAACCCCCTTTAAACATATTAAGATGTGTAGTTGTATACATGTACACTTGTTATGTACACTTGTTCTGTATGTTTTATAGTTTGTATAATTATTTATTTCCCACTTTATATTATTATATCCCTAATAAGTATCATTTAATCATATACACATAAAATTAAATAAAATAAATAATTAAGTTGTAAATTATCTTCAACTTTGGATTGACCTGCTTCTAAAATAATATTAATATACAATATTAATAAGATTGACGCCACATGTGAAACTACACGAAAAAGGGGACTACACTGTAAATCAGCAGCCGTGGTTGGTTCCTAGCCGCTCCATGGCACAGGCAGAGGGTAGTCCTTTTTCGTCAGGTGACATGGTACCCGCTAAATTTTCTATGTTTCATGTCAAGCAATAATTTAGTAAAGGGTTACATTTTGTTAGTACTTTTTCTTTCACCGTAGTTTAACCTTGTAACCCATGTACCATGTTATTTTCATGACGGAATAAATGTTTCTTTCTTTCTTTCTTATTAGCTCCTTCTTAAAGAAAATAAAGAGGAAAAAATGTAGGAATTGATATAACTATGTACTATATTTTTAGAAGACAAGTTATATTAACTATGAGTTCTACTAACAGTCTGATAACTATATAGTTATATAGTTCTACTTACAGTCTATAACGAACTAGTTGAACCGTTTTTAGGTATTTATATAGTATCGATAGCATTACTACTAATGTACCTCACTGGCGTGTTGATGCATATTGTTTAAGTTTACGATCCATATTGAAATCAAATAATTATGTACAAAACTATTACTGATACACAAATATTTACAAAAACTATTATTAAAATACAAATATTTACAAAACACGCAAAAAATTATAAAAAATAATAATAAAGTAGAGCAACTTTCGATACACAATCTACGTCAGAGCCGGAGCAAGGTTAGAGTGAGAGGGAACAGTTTTATTCGTCGTGGACTACACGTCTGAACGCTTCGGCCGTGCATTGGCCACTAAGGAATTTCCCTCGCATTTCTTGTTTATAAACTCTTTTTTTGTAGGTCTTTTGAGATTATTATTATTGTTAGAGTAAGGTGATTTAGGTGCACTTTTTTTTTGTATTTGCTTTATTGAACTCGTGGCATTAAAATAATCAATTATTTACATACATACGATGCATAGTTATTATGAAACAAACCATTTGTAAAGAGATAAAAACCGAGAATTTTGAAGGAATTGTTATGTCTGAATTAAGAAAATGAAAGATAATTAGAAAAAACTATTCAGCGCATTTTTAAGACAAGAATGTTGAGCTAATTATGCGCTGAACAGATTTGTAAATTAATTCTTTGTTTCCATAAAGTAAGCTTACAAACATAACTCGAAATGACGTTGGGCGCGAAAGAGCTGTATTTAACGATTGATTTACCTAACAAAATCCACCTAGATGAACTTAAAAAAAATAACTAGCTATTACTTATATTATGGTTACTTTTGTGTAATAATAATATTTTATGATATTTCATTACTTTGTATGAAAAAAAAATACAAAGTTGTACAAATAATTCGCCGCGAGTGAATTTTGCAAGACTGCAGCCTTAATATCTTTGCAGTGCAAAGGATCTTCTTTTGCATGGGTTTAATAAAATAATAATTAATATTATTATAGATAATATTGAGATTCCTCAAAGAGGATTAGTTACTGAAAGATGTCAAACGTATATACATTGCTGAGGACTAATTGGAGCGTTTCATGTGCCAAAGCATACTTCCCTTTGACAATATAATTTCATGCAGTATTGTGATATACCAATTTGTTATTGCAGAGGTATCATGAAATTCTCGTAAATTAGTAGTGGCTTGGAATAATGACTCTAGCTCCCAACAAAAACTCACATCCCCTCATCCTAGGATGTTGTAAAAGACGACAAAAGCTGGCCCGCTTGGTGGTTAGGTTAGGTTATAAGCATACAGGATTTTAGTATTTTATTTATCGACTTCAGAAAAGGAGGAGGTTCTCAATTCGACTGTATTTTTACACGCTTAATATTAGCTTCACTTGTATGTTTGTAACCGACTCCTTTGGACTTGATTTTGGACTTTGGACTTGATCCACTTCAAACGGTCAGATTTAATTAAAACTTCGTAGACTTATCGAGAAACGATGACAATTCAATACTTAAAAAAAGAAAGAAACAACCTAAATTTAAAATCAAAGTGAAAGGTGAAAAAATTAATAATAGTTTAAAAAAAAACTAAAAAACACACGCTTTTATAGAAAATCCATCTAAAAAAACAAGGTGTCAATGAGTAGAAGGATTATCATTTTGATAATATCTTAAAAAGCACCCCACACTTTTTTTTAAATTACACGATTCTTAATTCTTTATTTTCTATTTTTTAGGTGGATTTTCTATAAAAGCTAGTATAGGTTGGCGCAAAAGTTACGCTATAATTTTTGCAAATGACGGTAAATGCAAATTCTGCTGTGAGATTTGTGAAGCAAAGAGATGCAAAATACAAGTCCTATACTCCTCAAAAACGCGGAAAGATCATAATAATCTCTCGTTATGATGATTTGCACTAGCCGGCCAGATCACCCGATTTAACCGTTGTAAACTTATTTTGGGTTCTTGGTGGGGTTTCTTGAAGTTACAAGTCTATGTCAACAAACCTCAGACTCTTAAAAACCTCAAAGAGAATATCCGTCATGAATGCCGGAATATATAGGTAAGTGCTAGCATGAGTGATGGAAAATGCAATAAATCAGGCCCCTAAACTAAATAAGTTCATTTATTAAAAATTTGCAGTCAAAGAACATTGAGTGACAACTTCTGCACCACCCTGTATACAACTTGCTCGTGAGGAAATGCAGTAACTTTGCCAATTAATTCGGTCTAGTGGCAGTAGTTCGGTTATTATTCCGTCTATAGCCTTCACTGAACATATCTTATATGGGAACTAGTGCATTATAAGGCCTAGTTTTTAAGTTATTTGCAATTCCATTTAATTTGGTTGTACATTGTAAAAGTGTCTTTATTTGTGCTAGGTTGCCGTTCAGTGCAGTCATAATCATTCAAATTATACCTGTTTCTTTTTATATGTCATGTCATTATTGAATCGACTTGTCAATAAAGGCCCATTTAGACGGAGAGAGTTTCTCATCTTGAAGACTACCACTATCGAAAGAATATAAAAAAATATTTCTTACATTCACTTCTCTCGATCTTTAGCAATAATTGCCTTGCAATCGAATATTGATTGTAAACTAAAGTTCAATGACGAATCTCGCACTCAAAATGGTTCCAACCGATTTCACTATGTGTTATAAACCTCGATTTTGTTTCACTTTGTTTTTATTCGAAAATACTATAGCCCATGTCATTACAAACGTCAGAGTAAAACTCCCGATGCGATACAGCTTTTAGTTTTTTTTGTACAGCGTTTCAAAGTTTGCCCATATCCGGGTCTAAAAATTTACAAAATTATTTTTTGCAGAAAAACTAAATTGGATACTATAAAATTGATTATGCCAGTTAATTGTATAGATATAACTATACTACCTTTAAAAAAATTGTCCATTTACTGTGGTTAAATAAAGTAAAAAATGTATTTTTATCATTTTCGGTCTTATTTATTTTTCTCAGGTATAATGCCGTATTAGAAGAAGATTCATACATGAATCGATAGCTTATATAACGGACTATTATGTGTATTAAAATCATATTCTAATTCCGTGTTATTCAAAAGATAAACGACATTTAAATTTTTATTCAGGGTTGGCACTTTCAAATCCGGATAATAATAATATTTGGTATCTGGAGATAAAAAAAAATATAAAAATAAAATATCGTTTTATCTTTCAAATCTTAATTGATTCTTAAGAGTCCTCAGTCATTTTGTCATGATTCTAACGAGGCATCCAAAAGACAACGAGATATACTGGCACACTTTGTAGGTTTAGATCTGTAGGTATAGTGAATTCGTCATCTATATTTATATCGGTTATACTGTTTTATAATATATATATATAATATTATAATATAATATTTTTGAATATGTATATAGTTATTATATGATGTATGTATTGTAGTATTTATTCGGGTATAAATACATATAGATATATATATTTTGTGTTGTATTTATTTAGTCTGCGTATTTCTTTATTATTTTTTTTTTCTCCCTTTGTCGAATATACCGCCATCGTTGTTTTACTACTGCCCGAAGGTTGACTGGCAGAGAATGCTTTTAGCATCAAGTCCGCCTTTGTTTCTATACTTTTTGTATGGTACATAAAGAAAGAAATATAGAAAAATATCATATATCCCTTTACAACTGGCCAAAAAGTTTCGATATTACCTAATTTATGTCATAGAATGTATTTATAGTGATGTAAGGTACCACGGAAAAATACTGAAAAAAAAATTCGGTAACACCAGAATTAACATTATTTATTTTTAAAAAGTTCATTAGCACTTTAAAGATTTTTAAAACATCGTACACAATCGTAACAAAACTAGAATAAAATTTTTACCTAAAACTAAAAAAAAAAAATAGTGTGAACTTAATTTCGACTTTCAAAGACAGCGAGAACGAAAATTGAAAATTTGACGATTGATCATATTCACTGTTAATAAATAAAAAATAAAAAAAATTGATAACGTTTTAACTTGATTTTCGGATTCCCTAAACATCTTATTTAGTACTAGCTGTCTCGGCGAACTTCGTATCGCCTAACAATCAGTGATATACTTTGTTATTTTAACTTTTATAGTTTTGGTAGGTTTAAAAAATCCGGCCAATTAATTCCCTCTCCCTCTACCTCCCCATCCCCCTCGCTTTTCCCCCTTTTTACTTCAAAACTGACGAAGTTGCCATACTAACTTGCACCCCCTTTTAACTCTTTGGGGATGATTTTCCAAAAAAACGCATTGCTGTTAAATTTTGTTTCTAATCATGAGCTAATATATCAATCTTCATTCATCATGTTTATAATTGTAAAACTGACGAAGTTGGGTTGTATGAAAGTGACTTCAAACCCCTATTTAAACCCCTTAGGGGATGAATTTCCAAAAGTCTGATAGCCTATAGCCTTCCTCGATAAATGGACTATCAAACAAAAATAATTTTTCAATTCGAACCTTTAGTTCCTGAGATTAGCGCGTTCAACCAAACAAACAAACAAACTCTTCAGCTATATAATATTAGTATAGATATTGTATTTCTACAAATAGATTTATGTATGAAAAACGTTATTAAAATAAAAGGTTGTGTGAATGAACATTAAAAAACTTATACCGGATGAAATTAAAATTATCTTGATGTGACAACCCTAACCACAAAAAATCCGGATATAACTTTAATTAATTATTACTTTTGAATAACACGGAATTAGAATATGATTTTAATACACATAATAGTCATTTATATAAGCTATCGATTCATGTATAAATCTTCATCTAATACGGCATTACACCTGAGAAAAATAAATAAGACCGAAAATGATAAAAATACAATTTTTACTTTATTTAACCACAGTAAATGGACAATTTTTTTAAAGGTAGTACAGTTATATCTATACAATTAACTGGCATAATCAATTTTATAGTATCCAATTTAGTTTTTCTGCAAAAATTAATTTTGTAAATTTTTAGACCCGGATATGGGCAAACTTTGAAACGGTGTACAAAAAAAACTAAAAGCTGTATCGCATCGGGAGTTTTACTCTGACGTTTGTAATGACATGGACTATAGTATTTTCGAATAAAAACAAAGTGAAACAAAATCGAGGTTTATAACACATAGTGGATTTGTACGATACTCGTATGACATATCTTAGGTGAGAATTTAGTTTTTTCCATACAGGAAACATTTTGATACGCTAATGTTATGGCGATTATTGGTCGTGATAGTATCGTACCATTTCTAGAATCGAAACGTTATAGAAACTCTCCATTTAAATGGGCCTTAAAATAAACAAACATCGGAAAACTTTTTGCTTTACTATTTGGTTTTACTATTGTCACTGGTCGCACAGACAGTAGAATCGATGAGAAATAATTGTTAACGGCAAGAATAGTTTACTCATAAAGTCAAAGTTTCATATCAATCATAATGCGACGTTGCCAGCTTGCATAAAGAGATTTCACATTAGGTGATTTACATTAAAGTATTTAATTTGAATGAAAATGAAAAATAAAAAAAAATACAAATTTCAGCATTGAACCTATAATGAAAAATGACCAATTCATTATTCTGAATAACAGGCCGAAGTTACTGCATCGCCTCAGGAACACGGTGTATAATAATATTATACTCTTACATTAAGTCATACATAGACACACAGGTTTTGACTTAATAGAACGCATTTCACGCGTTTCAAACATGAACCACAATAAATGTGACGGTGTTATTACCGACTTAACATCCTGCAAAAGCTGGTATTTGTATTTATATACCTTGACACTCACGTAACGCCACTTAGTTAAGCAAATTGTACGTCGGTGTGCCAGCAAATGGAGGGATTAGTCGATCGTTAGAGAACCGACCTCAGAAACCCGTATTCGTACCGTACCCTAGCAATTAATATGAGGCTTAAACATTGCACTGATCAAGCAACATACTTTCTTTCTATAGAGTGGCTTCAGGCGTAGATCGACAATGAATAACCGTCTTAATTTTTATAATTTCACAAGTATCATCAAAATCAGAAAACAAATTAAATCTTTCCAATTGTAACAGACATTTACACCGATACTAGCTGATTTTGCACTTTTCAGACAAACGTTAAAGTATCTATTTAGGCAGATATTGTAACTTATCTGCAACTATGTATAAAAAGTATTCTTCACTGTTTTCTTAGGAATCGTTAAAGACAAATATGCATGTTCATTTTCAGGACAAAAATCTAGCCATTTCTTCTAGGCTAAATTTATTCGTATTGGTAAGTATAACGTTTTATTTTGATATATCGATTTCAATCTCCTGTTTAAGATTACTGTGATTAAATGTACGTGAAGATGTATATTTTTTGCGTTATATTTTGGGATAGGAAGTCTATTGTTGTATTATCCTGGCCTCGGGTAAACGAAAAATTGGCGCATCTCGTTAATTTTATAGAATGTTGACGTCAATGGAGAAAGATTTACTTTTTCCTTCTTCCTCCCTTTATGTCGTATGTTGCTTTAGGCACGGAATTGAAATAATTTTGTGAAGAAGGTAACAGTCATATTAAGTAGTGGTTTTACTTTTTTCGGCTTACATATAAAAATTTATACCTATATAGTTAACCTGTGCTTGGTGTTAGACTAAGCGGATCAACGACGGTGCCAGTACATCTGCAGCTGGGGGGTTGAAATTATGAAATATAAATATAATAAACTTGTTCTTTCTGTAATTATTTATATTTTAAAACCGTTCGAAGAATTTATATGCCTTAAATAAAAAGAATAGCAAAAATGGGATTTGGCTATATCATGACACGGCCGTGTGTTGTACGTGAATAGGTTTATGTAACAGGTTATATTTAAAAAATATATAAGTTTATATCCATTATTTATTGATTATAAAGCTCCTCGAAGTAATTTCTATTCGATTCGTTGTTCGCTGGTCCTCTTATAAACAGAACATATATTATAAGCAATAACATAATGAATATATAGGTATCGTTTGTAGAACACACCCTTAGACATCCCTCATTTACCAAGTATACGGAGCGCATTAATTCTCCATTACATTGAATCGCTTCTACGAAAATGATACTATACTATATCTATATACGAGTAATTGTAAGGCAATTGTACAGTAAGTAGATTTGTGTAGATATTTAAAGTTATGTACAATAAAGTGTACATCTATGTAAAGACAATCCAATTTATTAATGACTCTCCGCGTTCTTCGTGTTATGGTGTCATTGCACTGTACGTCACACAATGATGTCACACCTGAAACACACACAAAGTTTTCTACAACACACAATACAAGTTCTGAATATTACAATGGCTTGTGTTTAAATGCCTACCAGAAATGCACTTATATTACTCCATGTAAAATATATTAACTCCATATAAGTTTTATTTATTTATTTATTTAATTCATAGGCTTAAAACTAATATCACAGGTATCCCCAATTCGTTAGTGTGCCTAATTATGTTTAAAACATTACTATTTTAAATAAAATACATTCAGTCAGCAATCCTTAAATAAAATATTCATCATTAAACAAAATTCAATAATAATAAGCACTAATTAATTTAAATGTCATAAATAGTCAATTAATAAAAATTTGTCATGTCATTTGTATGACATACTGTCAATAATAATATAAAAAATAATAATTACACAATTCATTCAATTCAAGTTAAACCCACTCTATTCCGAGGACCCTAAAGTAAAATGTTTTAAGTTCCAAAACAAATATACACATATCAAAATAACTGTATATTTTATTTAAATATCCTTTTTGCTTGCCAAAATGGATAAATGTTCACCAAATATTGTTTTACTGAAATAGTAACATTAATACTCAAATCGAGTTCAGTTTTTTTATCATGGCGGGGGGCTTCGCCATACATGTCAACGGAACCCCGCTTTGTGAGGTTCCTATTTATCTCGTAAATAAAATCAAACAACTATAACCAAACATATCCTTCTTTCGACGAGTATTAATGTTACTGTTACTGTAAGACAATATTTGGAGAGCATTTATCTATTTTGACAAGAAACAGTATTTTACTTGGTAGGTACTTAGTCTTAGGGTATAAAAATTATTTTGGTGAGCACTCAAATTCTACCCTATTACAATCCGTGCCTGCCAAATTATTTTATTTGTACCATTTGAAGTGTAGGCATAAAAATCAGGCAACCTAGTAGAAGCTGATTGAAAAATCTAGTAACTTACGTTTTTGGAAGCTTGCCAGGTGGAATAAAATATTTATCAAATTATTTTTGCGAGCGTGTGTTATACTCAGGTGTGTTATACCCCTAATTATATGCATATGTTTTTGAGATAATATTCAATAAAAGTACTCATCAAACCAATCTTCTTGATTCTTGATATGATCACATATTGCACCATATCTATTCTCAAAAACCTAAATAAACCAAAAACTATCAGTTAGTTGGCCAGTTAAGGGGAAAATTGTAACGAGTCATCGAGTTGTTTAAGTCACAACTTAACGGACCATTAGGGGCAGATTGCGTGCGCGGAATACCGGTTATTTGCTTAATGTTCCCGAGAAAAACCAATTTGTATCCTAACGCCAGCCATTCCCTGCTCTCTGGAGATCAGATAGTTTTTAAATTGTTCTGTCGTTTATAGCGGAACGATTGTACAAATACAGCTATGCCGTTATCTACGTCAGAGCGTCACACCAACTTTGATTTATTTACGAAACTGGAATATATTCTGAAGAGTTTTATAACACCATCCTACTACTATAATATTACAATTGTTAATTTGTTACTGTTTCACACAAAAACGGATTTTCATGAAATTTTGCACAAGAAGATTATTTATTTTTCCGGAAAACGTAGGAAAAGCCGCAGGCAGAGCAAGTTGACTAATTTAATAAACTTTAGTGATCAATATCATCTAAGAAAGACTTTATATTTTAAATGATTTTCAATTATTAATCTAATAAATATATGATGCATTTTATGCTGTTGCTAATTATAATAATCAAACCACCACAAATTATGTATAAAACGATTCAAAATAAAGTGAGGAAATTATTTTCGTAATTTGCCACTTCGTTTTGCCATCAAACTTATTTGTCCACCTGCTGCTTAAGTCGTTAAAAGTTTTGACGTAGCTCCCGATTCTATGGTCGTAAATTACGATTTTAATTATTATTTCACTACCTGTGATGAAACTATGGAATTGCAAGGAATTGAATTCATTTATATTCATTTTATTTATTTATATATTCAAATCACAACACGTAATACTGTAATATAATGACACAACGTCACAATTGGTGCGGTTTAAAATACTGACCTCAATCTCATGCCGGCGTACTAGGGTGTTGTAAGAGGCGACAAAAGCCAGCGACAAAGATTTCAGGTAATAGATTTAAGATATTTAAGATATATTTTTAGTATTTCTTGCTTCTCCGATGTGGGCGTAAATAGCGGCAACACAGTTTTTAACTATTGTAGTTGTTTACGATCATAATATATTATTATATTAATATATTATTGTATTATTGTAAAATTGTTTTTTTGTGACAAAAATAAATCTTTTTAATCTTTTTTTTAAAGCCCTTTCTATAGCTTAGGCAGTGATGCATGTAATTTAATATTTTAATATAGTTTTATAAATGTACCAATAGTACATTCGTTGACGTTGATTCTTTCTTGGTCAGCCACTTTTACTATCAGGTGGATCGTCAGCTCCTTTGCCGAGTAGTAAGATAAAAAGAAGCAAATATACCTATACTTGTTATTTCTGCCTTGGAATGAATTAGCTAAACTGTGGTTGATCTTATCGATGGAATATTTTGTAATTTTTTAAATAGTATTTTTAAATAGTATTACTACTGTTAGTTATTGGTGTCAAGATTTTGGAATAAAAGCTATAAAATAAGGTTTTTACTACTGGTTGCGCCAACAAGTTTAGTTTTTCTTTCTTCGATTTTAAGTGGACTGTAAGACTTAAAAGGGTGTAATGGAAAATCAGGAAAGGAGGGGGGATTGGCGGGGAACATGCAGCACTAACCTGGCCAGCGCGACGTATCCTCCGGGTACCCAGCAGACAGCCGGCGACTTGCAGCAGCAGAATCTACGTGTCCTCCAACTCACTGATCTCTCACTGCACTCGCGAATAGCGCAACCATTTAATCTTGCGGGAACGTAATTTGGGACGTAATGTCCAGCGGGAACTTATTTAATAAGCGGGAATCGACAGACGAACGCAATGGTAGCGGTTCGTTGCGGCGGTACAGCGGTGCGTTAAATATACGCGCGGCGTGTGCGTTGTCACCGCGGGCGGAAATGCAACTATGATGCGGATAATATACGCGCGGTGCGTGCGTCGTCACCACGGGCGGAAGTGTAACTTTGATGCGGATAGTATACGCGCGGTGCGTGCGTTGTCACCGCGGGCGGAAGTGCAACTATGATGCGGATAGTATACGCGCGGTGCGTGCGTCGTCACCGCGGGCGGAAGTGCAACTGTCTTCGCGATTTGTTTTTTGTGCTTGCATGTTGAAGGTAGGAAAGGAGGTAGGAAGGGTGGATTAAGGAAGCGTACCACAGATTACTTATTATAACATATACAGATTATTATGATTGTTTTTAATGCTATCTTATTGGCGTAACCATCCACCCGCCCTTAATGGGTCACCATTAAAAAACTACCATAAGCAAGCTAATGAAAATAAGACTAGGAGCGCACAATGCGCGCGAAATTTTTAAGAAGGAATTCCTAAGAATCATAGCGAAGCGGTATTGAAACGAATTTAAATAATATAAAATTAATAAACTAATTTTACTTAATGATACTAAAGCGGTGTATGTATTTAACTAATATTAGAGCGATGCGGTTAATATTAAATTATTTTAAACTAGGAAAGCGAATATAATATTGAGTTTTATTGTTTTGGAAGCGGACACAGACGAACAACCGGGCGAAGGTAGGTTCCCTTGGCGGTCCTTACAGTACACACGCGCACGATGCCGTCCTTGGACGGATGTGTTTTTTCTACAATCGCCAACGGCCAGGATAGGGGCGGCGCGTTATCGTTCATCACAACCACGACGGTTCCGGGAGTGATAGGTACGGAAGGAGTATTCCATTTCTGCCTAACCTGTAATCCGTGCAGGTATTCTGCTCTCCAACGGTTCCAAAACGATTGAACTAACTTGTCTAACAGTGCATGCCTATGAAGCAAACTGACCGGGTCAGATGTGACTTCCGGCGCGGGTAATGATAACAAAGGCGCGGTATGTAAGAAATGACTAGGTGTCAGAGCCGTGGGCTCGGCGGGATCGGAACTTAACACTGTGAGCGGTCTTGAATTAAGAAGACATTCAATTTGCGTGAGGACAGTACACAATTCCTCATAGGATAATAGTTGTTGACCGATTACTCTAAATAAGATGGTTTTTACCACCTTGACTATACTTTCCCAGGCACCTCCGGTATGAGGGGAGTTAGGACAGATGAACCTCCAAGTTATGCGGCTTTCAGCATACTCTTCCTCAAGTTTCTTGCGGTAGTCATTATTTAGAAACTTGTAAAGACTGCGAAGATAAGTATCAGCGCCTTTATAGTTGGTGCCATTGTCCGAGTACATTATCAGACAAGGACCACGCCGAGAGAGAAATCTCTTTAAGGCGGCTAAGAAGCTAGGAGTGCTGAGATCTGTGGCGACTTCTATGTGCACCGCGCGAGTCGTAAGGCATGTAAATATACATAAATAGGCCTTCTCACTGCGAACGCCACGACGACGTACAGGAGTATAGGCGATAGGACCGGCGTAGTCACAGCCCGTGTGCGTGAATGCCTTAGCGGCTTGGCGCGTACGACAATCGGGTAAGTCGGCCATCAGTGGGTAAGTCGGTCGCGGTTTTAATCGAAAACAAGTATTGCACAGATGAACCCTCTGTCTTATAATACGGCGTGCGGACAGGATCCAGAATTTTTGGCGAAGTAAGGACATTAATAATTCTGGTCCGGCGTGTAAATATTTAATGTGGTAATAATCAACGATCAAGTTTACTACATGACCGTTACGCGGTAAAATGACTGGATGCTTATGTGTATAGTCCAGTGACGAATTGACTAAGCGACCCCCGACGCGGATCAGGCCGTTGTCAATGAAAGGCCTCAAACGATTGAATGCCTGCGAGCAAGGTTTATTATTAAGAATATTAGAATATTCCTCTGCAAAGTACTGACTCTGCAGGGCGCGAAGTATTTTATTTTCAGCGAAGTTAAGATCATCAGCAGTCACTGTAGTAGTGCTGCTGCGCGGTAATATTTTCAAAAACTTATACACGTATGTAACAATACGAAGAAGTTTACTCCATGAGGAGACGCGGAGAGCGAGTTCATATAAAGCGCAATGCTTTACAGGCGAGCACACAGTGTGCGTTAGAACCTTTTGTTCGGGAATGTCTGCAATAGACTCACCATCGAGGGTCTTGAGGGGCCACTGCGACGGATCTAATGAGGCCCACTGCGGTCCGTGGAGCCACAGAGGGTGCGAAATTAATTTTTGTGGCGTAATGCCACGCGAGAGAACGTCAGCGGGGTTGTCAGTACCCGTGACGTGATAAAAGTCGTCAGGAGAAATGTTCTCGGCTATCTGAACGACGCGGTTAGCTACAAATATTTGACACCTATGCGGCGAGCTTTTAATCCAATATAAAGCGACTTTAGAGTCAGTGAAAGCATAAGGCTTAACAGTGAAGTGACGACTATAATTATTAAGAACCGTGCGGAGTAACTTGGACATGAGCAGTGCTGCACAGAGCTCAAGCCGTGCGATCGTAAGTGGCTTCATGGGCGCGACCTTTGATTTCGCGCATACCAACTGCACGCTATTGCCTGATGCGGTGCTTACGTGAGCATACACAACAGCACCGTATGCCATCTCACTCGCGTCCGAGAATGCTAAAATATAAACTTTACAATCCCCGGTCACACCTATGTGTCGCGGTACGCGTAAATTATTAAGCGAAGGTAATTCAGCACAGAACTTCTGCCACATATTAATAATATGCGGCGGCGGAATATCGTCAAAATCAAGTTTAAGCTCCCACAGGCGTTTAATTAACAATTTCGCGTATATTATAGTAGGGGCAGCGAAACCCATGACGTCCCATAGACGGGCGACTGTCGATAGAATGGAGCGCTTAGTGCACTTCACCTCGGCAGGGGCGGATATTTTAAAATAAAATGCGTCATCATCCGTGGACCAGTGCAAGCCTAATATTTTATGTTGCACAGTTTTATCAAATTCAACCTCGGATGAAATTTTATGCGAATCTGGTACAATACAATACAATACAATATTCTTTATTGTGCACACTAGAAGTACATAAAATGGTAATTTATTTAAAACAGTTAAATTATTACTATTCCATTTAACAAGATCCCACTGTGCACCCTTGAACAAATCAATTAATTGACGAGCGGCGGAGACTGCTTCAGGTTCGCTGGGAACGGAGAAGGCAAGATCGTCCATGTAAAGCGAAGTAGACGCAATGTCACTCGCGAGCGGATATTTCGCGCCGTCATCATCGATGAGCTGTTTAACCGTGCGCAATGCATGGTAAGGGCTGCTTTTTAACCCGAAACAAACTCGATTAAACCGGTATAAAAGCAAAGGATCTTGTGGACTAAAGCGATAAAGAAAACATTGATAACGACGATCGACTTCGCGTACAATAATTTGTAAAAACTGCTGGCGACAATCCGCGGTCATTGCGACAGCATGTAAACGAAAATTTAAAATAATGTTAAACAAGTCGCCTTGTAGATTCGGTCCCGAATGTAAAAGATCGTTTAGTGAGCGCCGGCTGCCGGCAGAGGGCGCGCTGGCGTCGAGGACCACGCGCAGCTTAGTCGATGTCTTATCCTCCCGCACGACTCCATGATGCGGTATGACGTATATAGGAGCAAGGTCATGAGAGTCGCGTGGGGGCGCGAGAGAGACATAATCTTTAGAAATGTAGTCCCTGATGACGTCATCATATGCCGACCTGAGTTCAGAGGAAGATTCTAATTTTCGTTCGAGGCACATGAAACGTCTGCGAGCGGTTTCGAAGGAATCACCAAGCGTATACACATCCTCCTTAAATGGAAGGGCAACTATGTATCTCCCACTGGTGGGATCGCGAGTTGTAGTCGATTTATAAAATGTTTCACATTCAATCTCCTCGGGGGATTGAATGGGCGAAGCGGAAGGAAGCTCTTCGAGCTCCCAGAAACGTCTGACCAATGAGTCAATAGCGGCGGGTTCTTGAACATGACAGCATGTCAAGCATTGACGTGTGTTAAGTATAGGTTGCGTAGGTACGGAACCCATTATAACAAATCCTAACACAGTGCGTATTGCAGGCGGTAGTGACGAGTCGCTTGAATGGTGAACTACGTCAGGAAGTAGTAAGTGGGGGAAGAGAGAAGCACCTATCAACACATCAATTTTATTAGGTACTCCAAAACTCTCATCAGCGAGCGGTACATCTGACACATGTGATAAGACGGAGGTGTCTACCACAGCAGTCGGCAACGCGTCGGTGACTTGATCAACGACGAGCGGCGAAATATTGAAATAAATATTATCATCAAATCGAGAACAGAATTTTAAATTGACCGAGTTAGTGTTAAGTACTTTTTCAGATCCACCGAAACCTTTAATAATGGTGCGTTCGGTATTATGTACCTTCATACCTAACCGATCACAACACTCCTGCGTGATGAAGTGGCTTTGGGATGCGGAATCTAATAAAGCGCGAATAACATGTCTATTACCCTTATGATCATATGCGATAACTTGAGCGGTCGATAATAAAATAGTATTTGAAGTATTATTATGTGCGAGTGAAGAGTGCGCGGACAAGCGAGGCGGTTTATTCATATCAATAGATGTATAAGAAGCCGTAGTGCACATAGCAACATCGGAGCGCGCGGGCGCGGCCGGCCGCGGCGTCGACAGAGCGGAGGAGCGCGCTGTGGTTGTCGCGTCTCCCGGTGACGGCGGCGAGGGCGCAGAGGACGCCGTAGCGGTGGTCGCTTCACGTTTGAAATGCAATAACGTGTGATGATTTAATCCACACACACGGCAATTTGACTTCGATGAACAATTCGAAATGCGATGTTTTAAACTCAAACAATTTACACACGCATTGTTATCCTTCACACATTTAAAGCGGTCATGCGGAGATAATTTATTAAAGTTGGAACACTTAAATAAATGCTGATGCGTAATATTAGTACAAAGACACTTGGGAACGTAATTACTAGATGTACTTAAGTACGTTTGGTACTTAGGCGGTTGCGGGGCATTATTATTATTTACGCGGCGGTTATAAGAAATATTAGAATTATTGGAATTTTGACGACCACTATTATTGGTCGAACGAGTAATTGAACTACACTGAAAACGTTCCAAAGCATTTGCACGGTTTTTTATAAATTCGACTAAATTATCAAAAGTAGGCATTTGTGAGTTACTATAATCAAAAGTAGGCATTTGTGAGTTACTATAATTTAATTCAAATGCGCGTGCGGTATCCGAGTCGATTTTCTTTAAAGCGATATGAAGTAAAACTGAATCAAGTAGGTTATCTAAATTTAAGTTCTGTAAAGCGCGTACTACGTTCGTAAACTTATCAGTAAATAAATCAAAGTTAGTCGCGGAAGCAAATTGTAAAGGTTTGAAATCAAACAATTGATTTAAATACGACGAGACGAGCATGCGTTTATCATCATATTTATCTCTAAGCGTCTGCAATATTAAATCATAATTATCGGCGCACGGATCAATACCCGAAACCTGCGATAAGGCTTTACCCGTTAATTTACCTAACAAGTAATATAATTTCTCTGAGTCGGTCAAATGCGTATTTTGATGTACGACAGTATTAAAACTGGCATAAAATAAGGACCAGTCGCGTATTTCTCCTGAGAAGGAAGGAATTTCGATAGCCGGTAATTTTGGCTTCGATTTATTAAAAGAACAATCATCGCGTGAATTACGTAACGTCGACTGAGACGTGAACTGCGCTTGCGTTCGTTTGATTCTACTACATAAAGATTCAAATGCAATTAAACTACTGTAATCGGGTTTAGCCGTTCGGTCTAATGACAACAAATGAGCATTATACTCATTCAAAACCTGTTTGAAATCATCGCGTAAAGAGTCAATCTGCGAGGACTCGCCAAGGAATATCTCCATACTTGCGGTGTTCGAATGCGAATTTAACGATAAGTCATAAATTCTTTGAACTATTTCGAAGATGGCTTCTCGCTGAGCTTGTAATATCATTAATTGAGGATTAGTAGTAACTTCTTCGTCTTCGCTATGTTCTGACAGAACCTTCTTGGGCGGCATTTTGAAAAGTTAAAATAGGAACAAGAAGGGCGTTAAAATATGACCAAGTTAAGCGGAGCGGTAATGCGACAAATAATGTGTGTCACTGTTACGCGGGCGTGTAATACGCGATGCGTCTGACTTTACTCGGTTGGATTATATGGAACAAAATGGAATGTTCGCTATCTATGCGAAGGTAAGAAGAAAAAAAGTAGGAAATCGCTTATTAGGACTAGGACCTATTTAGGTTTTCTAATAAGGGCGGTATGTAATAATTGAATAATAATGGAACCAAAGTGGTTCAATTATGCAATTCGATGACCAGAAAGGTGGTTATTATCCGGCTCGAAGGACCAGAAAGATGCTTGCGCCAACAAGTTTAGTTTTTCTTTCTTCGATTTTAAGTGGACTGTAAGACTTAAAAGGGTGTAATGGAAAATCAGGAAAGGAGGGGGGATTGGCGGGGAACATGCAGCACTAACCTGGCCAGCGCGACGTATCCTCCGGGTACCCAGCAGACAGCCGGCGACTTGCAGCAGCAGAATCTACGTGTCCTCCAACTCACTGATCTCTCACTGCACTCGCGAATAGCGCAACCATTTAATCTTGCGGGAACGTAATTTGGGACGTAATGTCCAGCGGGAACTTATTTAATAAGCGGGAATCGACAGACGAACGCAATGGTAGCGGTTCGTTGCGGCGGTACAGCGGTGCGTTAAATATACGCGCGGCGTGTGCGTTGTCACCGCGGGCGGAAATGCAACTATGATGCGGATAATATACGCGCGGTGCGTGCGTCGTCACCACGGGCGGAAGTGTAACTTTGATGCGGATAGTATACGCGCGGTGCGTGCGTTGTCACCGCGGGCGGAAGTGCAACTATGATGCGGATAGTATACGCGCGGTGCGTGCGTCGTCACCGCGGGCGGAAGTGCAACTGTCTTCGCGATTTGTTTTTTGTGCTTGCATGTTGAAGGTAGGAAAGGAGGTAGGAAGGGTGGATTAAGGAAGCGTACCACAGATTACTTATTATAACATATACAGATTATTATGATTGTTTTTAATGCTATCTTATTGGCGTAACCAACTACTAACATTTTACTTCTGATATGCATACAGATTGAAAAATAATGTAAGTATTTTTTGAAAAGTCTGACAGGGTAACAGAAATCTGTATGTACAGTACATACAGATACTATTAACTAAAAGCCGTCCTTTTAACGCTTACAGACAGACGAACTTATTAGTTTTAAGCTTTGCGACCGCTCGGAAATCGATGAGACCTTTGTGAATACACTTCACTTCATTTAGTCATAAAACACGGCATCACTAAAATATCCAGATAAAATTATTATTGTTTTATTATTATACTGTTATTGTTTGTAAAATACATTGACTTGTATTATTGTGTTTTAGTCAAACCGTTAATCACCGGCGTGACACCGCGGTGCCTCGGCAGCAGAGTTCTCAATGTTCTTAAAACAATGGATGAAACCCAGCAAACCCAAAGGTAATATTTGAATCATGTAGTCAAATATTAAAACTCGAGAACCATTAATTACAATGGAAAGTAATTAAAAATACTTCTTAGACATTTGGTGAACAACGCGCACAAATTAAAACTTAACCTCAACGAGACGACTTCAAACAACTAACAAAGGAGAGAGACGATTTAACATTGTACAGTCAGCCAAAAGAGTTAGGAATGCAGGTACATGTTACGTAATAATAATAACAAATAATAAATAATTATACTAATAATACTTTAATACCAATAATAATATTTAATATTAAATACGTAACGTTTGTGTTATTATCAATGTTAAATCGTAGTTAATCGTAATTAAAATATAAACATTCTGTAATAAATAACAATACGGATTTTTTTTGTTTCATGCTCTGCTTTTAAACTCTTTTGCTGACTGTACTTAGGTGTACCTCGTAAACTCATGCTTACCGCAGTCAAAGCATTAGCTGTCTACCTATCTATAAATAATACAGTCGAGTGTGAATATTACATTGGAATAAAGTTCATTTACAGCTGATTTTTATTAATTAATTTGACGACATTGTAAGTTTGATTTTTTATAACGAGTTAAATGCCTACATTTTAACGTAACTCCTATGGTACTAATTTTTTTTTTAAATCTACCTTCGATGCCAATTGCCAACCTATCTCTCAGTGCTGAAGCAGGAACATCAGAGGGTTTAGAATAAAACTGGAACAAAATGGGATGTAATAATGCTACGTGTGTTATCTGTGACATCCGCACCACCGCATAAAGTGTAAAACAAAATTGACCGCTGTAATACGTCCTAATTGTCGCATTTGCATGCAACCTGCAACTCGGTTTGAAAATTTTATTCTAAATACCGCGTCTATGTAAATTTTCATATCTGCACGCAGGTTTATACACTTTTGGACGATATTTTTTTATAACTAGCTGGTCTGCTTGGCGTACTTGAACATTTTATAAATGAAACCTTGAAAGTGTGTGTTCAGTTCAATTCTCGGTTGAGGCAAATATTGATGTGACAGGTGTAAACATTTTGTTTTCGAGGCCTGCATATGTTATGTGTACATATGTATGTACGTCGATGCCACTTATGAGACCCTGAATCGTTAGGATTGCGGCCAGATATGAGCATCTTCTCAATCGTTTTGACAGAGCGGTCGTGGACGTCATGTCGTCGCTTTACTGGCAGATGTAATTCTCTTCATGATTCTCGCCGGTTGGTCGTCATTTTGGTGCACTCATGCAAGGGGCCGTTCACAGCAGATTTTTATTGTTTGCGATCTACCGCGTGGCCTGGTACCCTCTACTTTGCCTTGCACCACCAGATGCTCAATGGAGTCATAGCCTCTCCTAGAGACGTGGCCGAAGAACTTATGTCGTAGGTATTTTTAATATAAATAATTTGCATCAATAAAATGCATCAACAAGATAGGACATATTATTATGTTATAAAAACACTGGACCCTTTAACACATTCTAGGATATTGGACAATGTCAGCCAGGAGTCGGGATGGTTCATTCATGATTAACAGCGAGGCTTATGTAAGTCCTTTTTCTGGGATGATCCAGAAAATACAGTTATGATGGGTAGATAACGATAAAAAAATTAGTTGCTCATGACAACCCTTAACGAGGTACATGAAGAATATTAAAAAATAGGCAAGTAATTGGATCATTAAGTTGAGATTATTATTAAAATTTGATACAGAAAATTAAACAGAATTCGTTTTCAACACCCGACTCATTAAGGTCAACATTGTTCATTGAATTGCGATGCGGAAACCATTATCCGGGTTTATTTTACCTTTTTTCCACTAATTGGTTAAGTAAAATCTGATGGTACAGCATATAAATCCTTACCGGGATTATGGAGGTGAAAAAATTGCCCTGCTTTCCATCGGGCTTATCCCTACGCGTTGTAGCTTTAATATCCTTTAGGCGTATTATAAAATTGAATTAAGGGAATCTTTCAAAAGTTATCCCTATAACGAGTTCAATATTAACTATTGAAAATTAAGTATCAATAGTTATATAAGTTTAGAGTTTTGTACTGTTATATTCTTCGTTGGCGAGATTTTTCGATTGGGTCATCTTTAACAAAAAGATCGTGATTTGCTAGCTGACCCGGCAGACACTGTTCTGAAACATGTTTTATGGTGAATCACTTCACTAATAAAACTGTTATAATTAGGATATTGAATTCGAAGCTTTGAGAATTTGAAGCGCTGATAGCCCAGTGGCTTGTGTTGATTCTAAGTGATCGACAAAGTTAAGCAACACCGGGCGCAGTCGGTAGTTGGATGGGTGACCTTGAGCGTTTCCGTACTATGGAGGGCACGTAAAGCCGTTGGTCCCAGTGGTTATCGTAATCCGCACTGGAGCAGCGTGGTGGAATATGCTCTTGGCCTCCTTAAGGGGAGAGACCTATGCTCAGTAAATAAATTCATCCATCAGCCCTTGGAGGTCCACTGCTGGACATAGGCCTCCCCTAACTTGCGCCACTCTGACCGGTCCTGAGCCTTCTGAATCTAGCGGATGCCCGCTGTCTTCTTCAGGTCGTCAGTCCACCTGGTCGGAGGCGTCGTATGCTCCTTTTACCGAGACGTGGGTGCCATTCGAGGACCTTTCTTCCCCAACGATCGGTGCTTCACACTATGTGACCAGCCCATTGTTATTTGTCTTTAGTATAAAAACAATGCCAAAGTTTTTAACTTAATGAAAGCAATGGATGCAAGTGATGACGAAATTACGTATTTTAATTAGAACATTTGTTAGACGCTTGCATGTATTTTCAAGTTAAACTTGCTTGACAAATATTAAGTAAGTAAAACAAGAATGCGGAACACTGTACAATTCACCTCGTTCCGGTAATTACCCTCGAAGAGAATGTAGAACAAATTTAAACATAAGTGCAAATTACAGTCGGTAGTGTTCTGTACTAATTAAATGCATTATTTGAGTTGCTACACTATCTTTCTCACATCAAGTTGCTCATAGTATTTAAATTTACCTGGTTTGCTTCGCTTAGCTTTTAATTTAACTTTAAGTAATTTTAGTGACGTGATAACGTGACTAAAACAACTTATAACTTGCTGAAAAAATAGCTTAGGGCAGGAGTTCTAGATGGCGTTGTAGTATAAAGATAAAAGTTTCTTATTATAAGTTAATTTCCCGAGATAATATTATATTCGAGCACTACTTCATCAATGTTTTGTCATGACGTTGTCATGTTAAACTACCGTCTGTAAACCGACTTTACAGACAACCATTTTTTTATAGTCAAGTAAGTAATAGTCTAAGAAACTATTCTAGCAACTTTTATTAAAATTTTCATTAAGATTTTATGATGGTATCTAACAATACTGACTGTATTTGTTTGGTAAAATGTTGAATGTTGTCACTATGCGGAGATTCTAGTCGGTCTTATTGTAATTCGTTGGGTCTTGTCTTATGACACCCAGTTTAATCTCCAAAGTACTCATACATCATAGTGGTAGGTTTAATTAGTAGTTTGCGTAGCTTCATACTCTTCGTAGGGTGGTCTTCCTTTGTAGGGCCTTTCTGAAATTCGCAATGATTTTTTTACGTATCGTCATAGTGATGGATGGCCAGAAAGCCCAGAAATAACGTGGGGCTTCACAGCTACGTTACTTGACTGTCGATGCATCGGTGATGCCGCTAGAATTACTGATATTATTGTCTACTGATGATGGCTACTTTATATTAGATGATTCATCTGCTAGTTTGTATGCATTTAAAATATTTATATCAAGCTAATTTCTTCTGGTTAACTTCATTCAGGGATGTCCTTTCTTAATTGTTTCTTAAATGTTGACCACATTTAAGGAATTTTCCTTCTTTAAAGTTTTACGGTTCTCCAAAGCATAAAGCAAATAATGGCATTTCAGCTGTCTATTTCTGCAAAATCGATAATTCAGGTGTACAGGGACATTAATTTAGTATACAAATAGTAAGATAAAACACAGATGCAAGCTATTGTAAATTTTTAACCACAATTCACTGTTGAACTAGTGCAGTAAAGGCAGCTGACACTTTAATATTTCGCAACAATTATTCCGCAGCACAACGACTATCGCTCTGAAAACATTAAGTTTCCAATTCACAAATGTAGCGAACTCAACAATATTCTCGTCCCAATTTTACCGGTATTTTGTCAGCTGTTTTAAAAAAGCGTTTTACGGGCGATATTTACGCGCGATTGAAGTAACACTTACTCAATCAACCACTTACTTACTCAATCAGTTGAAGAAAAATTTAATAAAATTGTAAAAGAAATTCAAACAAACAAAGTTTAACCACTAACAGCCATCTCGATTACATCACCTTTCAAACAGAAAAAACTGCATCAAAATCGGTCCATTCGTTTATAAGATACGATGCCACAGATAGACACACAAACACGTCAATCTTATAACACCCCTTCTTGCGTCGGGGGTTAAACAGTTAATAAAACTGAAATAAACAAAGTTTAAAAATTAGTAGACAAGGCAAAAACACACGTAAGCAAAATTGCTAGAACCTAGAGTGCTTGCACGTAATGGACAAATTCTTCCACAGCACAGAATGGAGCGAACAATTTATGAGAGAGCACGTGTGAAGCGCTCGCGGTTTTAATATCAGCTGTAAATTAGAACGAGTGGTGGATACTGCACGAATTGGCTTTGTTGGCACTCATATACCTGCTTATTGTTTTATGATGTTTCAAACAAGAGCTCCGTGTTCTGCTGAAGGGAAATTTTGTTCCAATAAAATTATTATACAATATATTTATGTTTCTTTTTACCCGACTGCCAAGAAGGGTACCTATATGTTTTTCACGCGTATCTTTTATGTATGTATGCTGGTATGTACAGTATGTATGTATGAAGTGCTCCCGGCGGCTTGCGTCAATTCTAAGTGATTGACAAAGTTAAGCAACAGCGGGCGTGGTCAGTGGTTGGATGGGTGACCACTAGTTCTTGGGCGGTTTGAAAACTTCCGACACTCGGGTTGGCCACTAACCCCTCCACCAATCCGCACTGGAGCAGCATGGTAGAGTAAGCTCTAGGCTCAAGAGGAGAGACCAGTGCCCAGAAGTGGGCCATTAATGGGTTGAAGCCATGTTTGTATGTATTCATGTAATATTCTTTATTACCTCGTATCTTCCAAACCGCTGAACGGACTTATATAATTAAGATATCGTTAGATTTGTCTTGGTAACCCAAGTGTTTTTAGATAGTTAAGTGAAATAAAAAAACAAATACGGTGGCTCTGAGATGCCATTGTGTGAAGTATAAAAAAATAAAATGAACCGAATAATTACGAGAATATAAACGAGAAAACAAGTCACCCGATGGTAAGTCTTCATCATCGTCTTACCGCACCTCATACTTTGCAAAGAAAAGATAAGAAAGAAAAAAGTACTGACGTTTGTTTTCCAACCGCTGGTGGTAGGGCCCTCGGAGGGATTATATTGGTAGTATTGATTTTAATTGTTAATTAATACCATTATTACTATTATTATTTCTCCAGCGGTTCGCCTGGATAGCTACCACCCTCGAGCATGAGTCAGCCGCCAAACGACTCGTCGTGTCCAGCTGGGGGCTTGAGAGCCAGTTCTTTCTTTCTTTTTCTTCTTTCTTTCTTGGCCGGCAACGCATCAGTGATACCTTTGGTGTTGCTGATGTTCATGGGCGGCGATAGCCACTGACCATCAGGTGGATCGTCAGCTCGTTTGCCGGCTATTTCCATAAAAAAAACCTTGGACAAGTTAACGAAAGGAAAAGAAGCTATTAACAAAATGTATATCAATATGACATTTGGGAGTCCTTGAATTTGCTTTTTATCTGGCTGAATAAAGCTACAACGCACGTTAAAAATGTATCACGAATTATCCAACAAATCTTTTTAGGATGGTACCTAGCTTACTAATACGCATATATACAGTTGAGAGAAAACTATAAAAGTCCAGTGATCACCAATAGAAAGACCCTGTGCTTTCACTTAATCCTTTGTTCGATAGCAAACAAGGGAGATTAAATTGGACTAAAATATGTATATAGAGTCACTAAAACATAATAATTTTTTTAATATATCCTAGAATTATATCCTTAGGCCCCATATTATAATTGTAGCAGATATTATTGATTACTAACTTAAATTAAAAACGAACTATACTACAGGAAAATGTTAATTCACTTGTGTGATTCTATATCATTACAACAAGACCTAAGCTAAAATATTCCATACAATCCAGCACCTAACAGAAAATTCGTATTCCAGTCTCTGATTTTTCGCATGCAGGCAAATCAAATAGAGAGACGGCTCTCCTAATGGAAAGTGCTAACGATTGCCTACAGTGATTTACAGGACCGGATGAATCGTATGCCGGCTTCCAAAAAGAGGTCGTCTATCCGTTTTTCAATCTATCTAAAAGAAGAATAGCTAACCTGTGATACAGTTACGTAAGACTAAGACTTTTACCGGTAGTCCTACTGATATTATAAATGCAAACTACTGAACAGATTTTTATGAAATTTTGCACACAGATAAACCATGATCTAGAATGAGATATGAGGTACTTATTATCTCGGAAAACGAGGGAAAAGCCACCGGCAAAGCGCTAGTTTATTATATTAATGGAGTGTACTCATTCAATGTTTGTTAAATGTTAAGGTGATGACTGTGAAGCAGAAGTCTCAACATAATGAACGCAGTGAGAAATACCGTTCTTTCCGTGTTGCTTCCTCACTTTGGAAAGTATCTTTTCTGAATAGGGGGTAAAATGCTACAGAGATTTTGAACTTTCAAGATCTTAACAGTTGTAAGAAAGATTCGCAGCCAACAAAAAACTCGTTAGGCTCAAACATTACCGCTTTTTACAGTATCATAATTGATAATTAAAAGAAGGTAAACCCCATAAAATTAAATCATAAAGTTCTGACACTAATGTACGAATACAACCTTTTATTCAATCTAACTTTGTGAACGAAATAGGCCCGAGTAATTCGATGTTATTTCCTCATTAATGTGACTCTGGAAGTTGGGTCGGATTAAAAACTCCCATGGGGTCGCACGCCCGTGCAATTACCTCCAAGTAGGCTAAAGAGGGTCTGTCTTATCTGTTTAATTGAGAAATATTAGTATTGACGGTATTGTATCGTGTTAGTCGGCATTTAGACATTATCATTACCACTAGTCTATAGGTCTGTGAATGACAAATATGGGTCTTTTGTTTAAGCAAGGATTCGTAGTTCTGTCCATAGAAAACAATGACTATTTATTTTATAGTCCATTATTAGGACGTGACTTATGTGTTAAACAATTTTGGCAACACGTCTTAATAACATATTGATTTAAACTAGTTTTAAAAAATGAAATGATTTTAATTTTTTTTTAATTTTGTGTCAGTCTTATTTTAAATTGCGTAATGCCATAAAAATAAACATACTATACGATTGTTAATCAAATAGGATCAATTAAAAAAATACTTAATTATCAGGTGACTTGTCTGCTCTTTTTCAGGCTATAACAAGACTTTTTAGATGTTTTTAATTAATAGGAAATTTAATGTTGCTTAGCACTTGGTATAACATACTTTGATGCTTTGTCATCTTTCAAGCTGAGAAGTCTAGTGCAGGATCGGTCGGCAACTACGGTACGGTCAAAGTTAGGTCGTCTCAAGTAAATATGAGGGAAATTATTTTTTTGAGTTACGTTCCTTTCTCGTAGTCAAATTATGATTAAGATTGATGACAGTATAATGTGAGTTTATAATATGTCGATATAAATGTAATAGGGCTCTGAATATGGGTTATAATTATAATAATAATTATTATTTTATTACTGGGACCCGTGTGGCGCAAGGGTTAGCATGCCGGATCGCCGCGCCGAGGGTCCTGGGTTCGATTCGCCCGTTTGTTGGCTAGTTACTTAAACAAACTGTGTGAATGTAAGTGTAAAATAAATTTTAAGTAATGTGTCAGTGTCAAAGTCTACGAGTATAAACTTGGCTCTATACCAATTAAAAACTTGTTTACCTATCTAAATTAATTTATTTTAGAGAACACATTTTCCATTATTTTTGATTTATTTAACATGACGCATGAACAGTAGCAGATAAAATGTGAATGCTCCTATAATAAATCCAGTAGTTTAAAAGAATACATACTATTGTATTATTTTACGACATTTCTGTATTCTAAAGCTGCATAAGCTCATAGTTACAAGTATTAATACAAAGTTTACGCACGGTTGTGACACTGAATTACATAATTAATGCGGAACAAAATGTTACACCTTCAAGGTAAGTAAAATTAACAACAAGATTTGTTAGACCACACGTACGTAGCGACGACACGTTCACGACAGGATTAGTTTGTGTGGCAACAACCGGATAACTTTTACAATTAAAACACGCGCTTGACTGGAACTTTGTAAAGCCGCCTATACCTGCATGTTGGCGCTTGCCATCACTCGGCAAGCGCCAACATGTATGTGAGGTCGCTTGCGGTGACTTGCCAACTTTTGGGATCCTTTGCCATGGCTTCACTTCGGAGCCATATCGGTTTTTGTGCACAAATCAAAGGCGCTCGCCTCCACTCGGATAACGCCGTCCACACGTTGATTCGTCACCCGCCATTACGCACTTACCGCTTCAGGCTCATTATGTCCTATTATGTCTTTTGTGACTCGGCCAACATGTATAGGTGGCTTAAGGGAAACGTAAAAAGCCGAAATTTGACTTCTACTCCTCATTTATTTGATTTGATGTGTGGAAGAATGTTATGCTTCATAATATAGATTACATCTTTCTACTAATGATGTTTGTCATTACATTGTCCTGAAGTTTATATATTTGTTGACGCAGGTTAACTAACGAACTAAACGAAGATTGCTATACTATGGTTTAAAAAACAATGGGGAATTTTCAATATTGGTAAAAGGCAAAAAAGCAAAGAAAAACTAAAGAAATTTTTTTATCAAGTGAAAACGGGCAATGTACTAATAATCTCTGTACTTGTGGAATTCTGTGCGTTATTGAGTACCCTGATACTTCTGACACCTATTGAGAGAGATCTATGTTTTACCAGGAAGATCATGGTGAAATAAATCCCTTAACTAATCTTAATGAATACGAATTAACATGTAGCATCCAGCCCGCCTCGACATACTCTTACAGTTTTTCGATATATGTATTTATTTTATTCCTCCATCACCCAACGTTCCTACAGACCTTTTCACTTCAAAAAATGTGACATTGTACATAAATTCCACTAATCCGCAATGAAGCCACGTGGACTTTAGGCTTTTACAATATGATGAGAATCTCATGCTCCACAGTAAGCTGCCCTTAGTGGAAGCAAAGCTACGGCTTCTAAGCCATCTAGAACATTAGGTAATTTTTAAGATTCCGTAATAAAAACAGAACCAAGAAGTGACATATCCGTCCGTTGTCTGTCTACTTGTGAGTCTTGGCAGGCTTTTTTCCGTTTTGAATACATCCGCAGCATAGCACAGAGTGTCGGTGCAAGAAAACTGCAATTTGGCATGAATAATGAAAATATTTTTAAGGTAGGTACTTCCCCAAGTAGGAAGTCCCTTACAGGTAATGTGGGGATGATTTTTTCTCCGTGAATCCCATGCAGGGTATCGTTGAAAAGGCCAAAAATATTATGAGTTTACGGTTAAGGGGTCCTTTCCCGATATATTTAGTGCTAATTTTGGTTACAGTGCCCCCTACTCCTTACCAACTAAATGGTACATGTGAAAAAATCATGATAGTTGTATATTTTGAATTTAAAACTATTATGCTATAGTCTTAAGTAGTGAGTAAAAGTCGATGAACTACGGAATTGTCGGTGGCCTAACACGCACTTGGCTGGTTTTTTTTACATAAAATGTTTTTGGTTAGATTCATCTTCATGAAGGGGTATTTTAAAGAAAAGGTGTAGCTGAAATAAAATATGTACAGGCATAAACACTTTTACGTCCATGATAATTTTTATTTCTATGCGCCCAAATGTGATGTCACATGCACGGACATTAAAATAACTTCGGACGTCACCTTGTCTTGTCGAGAGTGACGCCGCCCTCTTACCATGTGCGCGTAATTTTTAGTGCGGTCCGACGTGGTAATGGCGGCCGATTAATAACAGCATGGTGTCAGTGTGTGTATGCACCCACATGGGGTGCCTCACTGAATTTGTTACTGACAATCCGTCTGTTCTTTTTCTAAGTCTATGTATGCGCCTATATGTAATGTCACATGTAAGTAATGTCATAGTGATGATGACGAGTGTTTGTATGAATTGTTTGATTGTTTTTGATTTATTTTTACATTGGAATTTCTACTGTTGAATGGAAAACTAGTCTGTAAAACAACAATTTGTTTACGTCATACCTACTTACACTCAACGACAGCAGGCGTAATACGCTCTAAAATGATTTATTCCTCCTAATATTTCTTAATAAAGACTGTTATTGTTACAAGGTACATAAAATCTGGCTATGGCTCATTACTTTTAGATAAAATTAAACTAAACTTCTTCCCTAATGCATTTAATAAGGTATAATGGTGCTGGCTAGCTGCTTTAGTATCCTTGCGACCCGTAACATAATATTACTTCATCCTCAGAATAAATAGCCAGGTACGTTGGAGAGCTGACACAAATTGATCCTATTTAGCAGACACGATTACCTGATTTGAATATTCATAAGCCTCGATAACATTCAGTAGACTTTTAAGTTTAATTTAATCTTGAGATTATTGGTTAAATAATTGTATCTGTATAACTGAGGGATCTGAATATTGTTTTTTACGGTGTGTTAAGTATGTCAATTCACGTTTGGTCAGCATGACAGTTCATGGTGATATGTTGTGTAAAAAGACGCATGAGTGACGTGGTTAGATTTGTAAATGATTTGAATTTTAAAGTATAACGAGCTGGGAGAAACACTACGGCGTTTAAAATAAACTTTAAAAGAAATTCTTGGCGTCTTAAAATTATTTTCAATTCTCCAAATCAAACTATAATACTCGTATCTCCTTTATTTGAATCAGTGAGAAAAAGTGAGTTTGAATCGATTAGTTTGAAATTGTAATTTCAATTTGAAATGCTAAAAAGTATTTCTAAAGTAAGAGTAGTGGTAGTTTATACCTATCTGCACTACATTAAAATAAGAATCTCAAATTTTAAATATTCCGAGAAGGAGAAACGTAATGATTTTCGTAACAAACTTTATGTAATCTTCACAATCTTCACATTGATGTAACGAAATATATATTTGAACTTATAATATAGTAAAACGAACAATTCAGAACAAACACAATAAAAAGAATTAAGGCGAATCGTACACAAAAGAACATTAAAAATTAGGGAATTAGGCGGGAATTAAACTTTTCCGCGAAAGTATAACAAATCCGGACTAAACCTTAACTTTCTCGAACTTTCGGGAAGAAACATTCAAAATCGCTACGAAGGCGACTTCATAAAAATGCCTCAACTCCATTCTGTGTACTGTAATCATCTCCCATTTTCAATTCTCAAACTTTTTTCATCTTTGTTCACATCTGTTTGGCCGCTTCGCTCTCTTTCGATTTGAATTACGTAGCACTCTTAATCCTGAAAAATATTGAAGATTTCACTTGATTTGTTTTGTGAGTGTTATGTAATATTATTCTGGTCTAAAATAATTTTAAAAATGATTGCAATGATTTTGGAAATGCTATAGCAAACTACGGTTTAGGTTATGATAATTTTAAGTTAGGACCTGACTCTGGTAATTAAAGTGAAGATGGGCACGGTAGAGATTAGTTAAAGTTTTTGAGCCTTTGATTGTAGTCTAATAATTAGATATTTGTTAAAGGTATCTTTGATAACCTAAGAACTTTCTATACTATGTGTATCTTTGGAATACCGTACCACCAATTCACTATAATGAATGAACAGCAGGTCCATATTTTGTTATTGTATTCGTGTGATAACAAAGTTTGTTTAGCTATCATTCTCACTTCAATATTTTTATTACTACTATTGAACAATGCCTCTGACATAGATTAATAATAATTGTAATCAAAATTGTTCTTCTTTTAATTTTTTATTTATTCCTGTACATACTAGCCGCATGTAACAAATCCGCTGGGAGTGGAGTAAAAAGCCTCATGTGGAATTCGGTAAATGGAAGTGAACGCTTCAATGTTTAATTCCGGCGCAGGTTAACGTATTCCCGTCTCAAACATTGTCGGCGATTGGTTGGACAGCACTGTGAGTCCACGACGTGAGTTGCAAGCCAAGTGTGTAGAGATAGCTGCAGAAAAACACAAAATGGACAGTTGATTTACAAATATTACAAGTTTTCCAGAATATTTTAAAAGGATAACTATACTTTCTAAGTGCTTGCATTTTTATGTGTTGATGTATGGTTATGAACTACATTTTAAGTTATAATAATATTATAAATAAATGGTTACACACTCATACCCCCGCAGTAGGTTTTTAACTTTGTCACGGGTGGCATGGACGACACATAATTATATTACATCACAATAAAACTCATGACCTAAGTACAAATATTTATCTGTCACATAAATTTTTGCCCCGGCCGGGAATCGAAACCGGGAAACCATGCTTAGCAGGCAGGTTCGCTACCAACTAGGCTACAGGGTCGTCATTATTTTACAAATTAATAAAAGTATTTTTACCCACATACCTAGTTGTTCCAAAAAAGTTCAATTGGATTTGCATTGCAATTTATAATATATACCAATATTATAAAGAGGAAAGATTTGATTGTTTGTTTGTATTGTTTAGGCTCCGAAACTACCAAACCGATTTAAAAAATTCTTTCACTGTTGGGAAGCTACACTATCCCCGGTTGACATAGGCTACATTATTTTTTTTTTACTATTTTTCCCGCAGCGAAGCGAGGGTGATTTCCTAGTATTATATAATTAAGTAGGTACAGCTAAACCAGTGATTTTTAAGGAGCAATTTAGTGAAATATGCTGTATCTCATAAAAAAGAGATACCCGTCTCCTGTAGTAGGATTACAATGAGTTCATGCTATTCATTTCATATTGTAATTCATAGTGCGTTAAATTAATGTAAATAGTAATCCATGGTAGTAAAGTTTACCAGTTTTCTGACAGAATGGCGTCCAAAGGAATTGAGATTCGTGGAGTGTTCTTATATATGTATTCCGTTTGGGTACGAAACCTGTAAACTATATGAAGCTATAGCGGATTTTATAGTGGGTTTTACGACTGCCTGTCTACGAACTAAATGTTTGGGAACGAATTACTGTACAAAAGTGATCCTGCATCCTTAAGTTTTGTCGTGCAATTAAACCATTTTATGGCAAAGTCTTTTGAAATCTTCAGTAGATATTGACTGCATGAGAGATATTTATGTATTGGAAGTATTCAATAATAAATCAAGAGTTAACAAACCTTTGTCTTCCTTGGTAGGTGTAGTTAACAGCACTACTGATTGATGAATTGTAATCGTTATAATACTTTTTGATCGTAATCCAAACATTTATGTTAGTAGAGATATGTCTATGTTATTTTCTTGAGCGAATAACTGCTCTAAAGTTCAGAAATAGCATTGAATATTTGTCTGGAAATTACAATGCATTTGTGTTGCGAGAGGAAGACAGCGTCGTTTAGAGATTACGAACGTAGTACGTGGAAGTGCATACCGGATTAAGCCAATAGGTGTTTCCAATTCGGCACGTTTTCAGCTTTCCACGGTCCAATACAGTACCGTATTCCATAGAAATGGCGTTATTTAACGAGCGCTAATGTTAAATTACAAATACTATTAATATTATAAATGTGAAAGTTTGTAAAGATGTTTAGATGTATGTTCCTCAATCACGCCACAACTACTTAACCGATTTGGCTGAAATTTGGAATGGAGATAATCTACATCCTGGATTAATACATAGACTACTTTTTATCCCGGAAAAGTTCAGGGTTCCCGCGGGATTAAAAAAATCGAGATCCACGCGCGTGGAACCACGGGCATATAAATTGCCCGTGTCTTCCAGATTAAATTAATTAAAAATTTCAAAACCTAGTAAGTAACTATACAACACTTCGTCTTACATTCTCAGCCCTCCACCTTCCTATACGTGAAATCGTACATTTGACATTATGACGTGTTTGACCCGTTAGGCTTTTCATCTAGGGCCCATAGCAAGTCAGCGTGAAAACAGTTTTAGCTTCTTGCACTTCCTCAACTAATTGTATCCCGTTTTTTATATTTTTATCATAATCGTTAAACAGGAGGGAAATTTGATCTGCCCGGATTTTTCAGAATTTTATATCTGAATTTAGATACATAAAATATTAACCTGGCCCGTTTCAAAACTCTTTTTGATGTACCATATCTGCCATGTCTTGTTCTTCATACCATTTAAATTATTTTAAAAGGTCAGGGATCACAGATATTATTATGTAGGTCACTTCACACGCTCATGTCACAGCACGAAGGGTTCACAACAAAACCCATTTCATAATTTACACGAATGATACCACTAAAGACAGCCCCAGTAGAGGAAAACAAAAAAGAATCCTATAGTACCTTACCTATAGCATGATGTCATCAACACAGCAAATATAAATCAATTTTTTTTATTTTACTAATGGCCAAACGAACTGTCGTTTTAATACTATACGGTCGAATTTTGACCGCAGAGTGGGTCTCTAGTAAGTATTATTACGTAAATAAAGTTTGAACGTAGCTGTACATTCGCAGATTGATTTATTTGGGTCGAGTTTCAGGGCATTTGGAAGGGGCAGGATGGTGTGTCTTTTTTCAATTTCAAACGATGACTACGCTTAATTGTTTGAAAAAGTTTTTAAAACGTCCGGTGTATTTTCCGGTTTGTGAACAACAGCTGGTATAAAATAAAACACTGTGTGTGGCTTTTTCCATGTAGGGCTGAAAATCGAGTAAACAAGTTACCTGATTGTACGAGGCTATCGTTACCCATGGACATCAGCGGCATGAAAGGCATCATCATATCTTATAATTTTTTAACTAAAGACGAAGTTAGAAATAATTACCCAAAACTAACCATAGATAGAGAGGCAGAGTTTCTATGATTATAACAGCAGTTTTCAATAATCCATGAACTGGATAAGTTAGTATAAAGCAATAACACTAAAAAATCATTAACGGTTACTGGGCAAAAAACTTAAGATTTATGGAGGGATGGAGTGTTGTAAGCGGCCATAACAGAAATAATACTATTTTTAGGACTACTCTAAGTGCCATTAAGAGCCATTTCGCGGTTAGACGCGCGGAATGAAGAATTTGATGTCAAAAATTAGTATCATAAGAAATATATTAATGCTGGCAAATGAACTCATAAAATAGATCAATCCTTCATCTTGGACTTCATTCACCGGAATTTTGAAAATATTAATTTGTTTCTGCGTAACTGTCAATCTAGCATAACTATTTTTCAGCAAAAGGACGACAGAGTCAATTTCATACACTGATTTTTCTTTATTAAGTTTATTAAATTGAGTAAAAAAAAATGTCTAGAGAACACTCATATATTATATTTTGCATTTATTACAAGGGATATCGATTACTATAATATTCGTTTCAAAATAAATTCAATAACATTACCAATTTTCATGGTTTATGCCATGACTTTACCATCGATTTTTGTATTCAATAAAGCGTATTTCCCATCAAAAATTTATGTAGTAATAAAATATGGTCTTTGTCGAATATGACACGTAATTTTTTTTATCTTACTGCAAAAAATAATTTATTAAAACCGAATTTACTTTACCATATAAAGATACGCACTGGCGCGAAATCAAATCAGTCGTGCGGCAGCACTCTTGGACGTCGGACCTATGTCAATTTTTGCTTTAGCCATCTAAGGAATTAGATTTCGTAAAAGTAACGTAATTATATTGCCATTGAACAGTCTTGATCACGTGAGAATTTTTAGTTACAGTCAATTGTATTATTTTTAGTTTTCTATAATTTTCAGGGTTTTGTAGTCAAATCGGAATCATGTCTAGTCCGTTTCGTTATTTCAACCGGCGGCTAGCCCGTCCGGCCGTCCGTCCTTCCGTCCGTCCGTCTGGTCCGATTCCGTAATGATTTTTTTCTTCGTCTACCCCATAATGTGGGGGGTATCGTTGAAAAGGTCTTTCAAAAAATATTATAGGTTTCAAAAGACCATTTTTCAATTCAGGGGTCCGTTTGCGTAATATTTCTGCTTTAAACATCTTTGGTTTGAAGAAAACAATTGAAATTAAGTAACTATTCTCTTTCCAATTTATGTAGTGTAAGTAGTAATGGAGAAAATCACGAACATACATATGTACAAAATATAACTATATCTATACTAATCTATTACTATTACTATTGTAATATTATAAAGC
>OZ010692.1:7715763-7786071 GCA_963932265.1 Thymelicus lineola
ATTAATATTTCACTTCAATATTGATCAAACTTAACCAGCAAAAAGCTTGAGCGCGTGTATTAGAACTCAAACTTTCCAAGCAGAAAGTTGAATTAAATACCACTGGGCAATCGAGTCTTATTGCATTTTTTCTTAGCATGGATGGCTGCATGAGTACCTCGGCTAACCCACCTCTTTTAATTGACAATTTATGGGTTCGACAAACTTCCATTTTCAATGTGCGGAAGTTTCAATATCTTGCGTTGAAGTTTAGTTATAACTAAAGTACCTTTTTCGTTAAGGATAAAATTTAAACAATTTTATTATATGTAAAAAATATCTTTCTACTCTGTCAATATATAATATTATGTCACTGTGTTATTGATGTAGTTACTTATTTACCTATGTGTTTATTTAATTCTATGGAGTACCGAACTGAAAAGCCAAGACGTAGCACTTTACCTTTGAAGCAAAATAACAAATATTAAAACTAAACGCAATAAAATTAAGAGATTTAATTATTAATAATATTTTGCGATTTCCACGAAACTTACTAATATTACAAAGACTATACTAATATTATAAAGAGGAAATATTTGATTGTTTGCATTGAATAGGCTCCGAAACTACCGAACCGATTTGAAAAATTCTTTCACTGTTGGGAAGCTACATTATCCCCGGGTGACATAGGCTATATTATATTTTTTTTACTATTTTTCCCGAAGCGAAGTGGGGGCGATTTCCTAGTATATTATAAAGTTAATAATGCGAATCTTATCTTTTTCAGTTAATTCAATTTTAATTATAATAAGTCACCCATGATTATAGAAATTAAGAAATAAATTGATGAAAAGATATTTAAAATGCTCCATCCGTACAAATCGGGGGCAGCTGGTTAAAAAAGAAAAAAAAAATCAGGAATAAACCCTTATATATTCCAGAGTCGCTCATAAATAAGCAATAGAACTGTAACGGAAGCGGTAATCCATAACAGAACAGATTTCCTTGGAACTATCCGATTCACTTTCTGTCTACTAGATAGAATACGTAATTGCGTAGAACCCATACTAGTCGAATATAAGATATATACCGAAGTCGGTTAAAAAATTTTACGTATATCTATAGCTATTATAACCCAACAATAACATAAGGAGGTTATCAATTCGTCGCTTTATTTAGGCTGCGTTCTACGTGAGCGATCTAGATACGAACCCGAAGCGATGCGGCGCGACGCGAAAACAACAAGCAGTCGAAATGTATTGAAGTATCCTGCGTTACTAAACGCACGTAACGTTAGTGATGGGCGATTGTTGCAAAAAACAATCGACTGAATCGAAAATTGCGCCATTGCGTATAGATTGTCGATTTAGTAGTTCCTCGCGATGATTATTAGAATAAAAATCGGCAAACTACTAACTACTAACTGCCTATATTTTGGTTCAGCGCTCGGACGAAGAAAAAAGGTCATCGGCAGTCAGAGTTGCCAATGCCGTCTAAAAATTTGCATTGGCAACTATGACTACCGATGAACTTTTTTTTCGTCCGGCAAGACGCGACCCATAGTTGATTTTTTTCCATATTCTCAAGTCACACGTGTGGTAACCGTGTCGGTTATCATTGTCACTGCCACACGCCAGCCAGTCGGTGATAATCGAATAACATCTATTATTATCGGCTTTTATCGACTAAACTGAACAATCGACTAATTCGATTAATTTAAATAATAATCGCCCATCGCTACGTAACGTATTGAAGTGTCATATCGACTGTTTGTTGTTTTCACATCGCGCCGCGTCGCTTGGCGTTCGCATTTAGATCGCTCACGTAGGACGCAGCGTAAGATAATTATTATATACGCTATCTATTGAATATGCAACTAGTAAAAGCCACTACTATACACGAGCTTCATCGTGTTAACTTTTCTGGATTAACTTTTCTATGTCCTTCTCATAAAAAGTTTCAACCCGTATTTTACACCCTTAATGGTCATAGCACACATATCAACTCGTAAACGGAACGTAAACGTATCAACTCTTGCATGTCAGTATTCTTTGTATGAAACTCCCTACTGTAAAGCACACTTATCGGATACGTAACGTAATCGCCTCGCCTCGAGACAAGCTCACGAACCGCGGTACGGTGCGTGGACGGCTTGCCGTACCCGCGCTTACGTCTCACCGTACGCTATCCTTCGACTTTCCGTTTCCTCGTGCGCGCGCCGCGCCGCGGCTACCGCTGCGTCGGTGAACTGCTGTCATTCATTCCGTCAACCAGCGGCCGGCGAGCCGTAAGCGCGGCGTCGCCTAGCCGTAGCCGAGTCGATTTGGAGCTGTTGGTCGGTTATAACGCGCTTACGTTAGGTTGACGGCGAGGCGATCCGGTGCCGATCCCTTTCCGAGTTGATATGTGCGCTACGACCATAAGGGATGAACTTTAATAAATTCAGATAAATTATTTATATTTGTTAAAAGGAAAATGTTTTTTCACCCATTCGATACAAACTTTCAACCCATATTTTACACCCTAAGAGGTTCGTTTTTTGTTCGCTCTGCGTTGATAAATCAGTCACGCGAAAAAGGCCTTTTTCTTTATTACTTATAATTGTATCGATATAAATGAGGAGACACGCAAATCTGCATTTTTGTCAGAAACTAATATACGCAATCATTCAAAAAAGCTGTCCGATGTGGTATAAAACTAAAAGCATGTTACTGATCAGTATACGCTGAGTTACTAACAAAACATATTAACTTAAGTGCAACGCTTTACATCAGGTTAATAAAATTGAAATGCAAAAGCAACATAGTGTACTCGTATATTACTCGAGAACTACATTGAATCGTAACTAGTTAATATACTCCCACAAAGCGAGCACGTTCATTGAATTTTGAACAGTTATCTATTGAATTTGTACCGCCGTGGAATAATATCGTACGGTATCGAACTGTAGTTGAAAACACTACAAACTGTCGAACGCATTCCTGATATACGAGAAGCCTTCAATAAATTTAATGGTTTTTCCTCTTACATGTACTCCTATCCGTTTATGTATACCTAGTACTGAAGAGAATCAGTTCACTGAAGTTTTGAGTTCACTTTCCTTTTAATCGACATATTTGTTAACATATTTTAACGGAATGCCATCTTGCTTCGAATAAAATATTTATTATATCGCGCTAGTTCCCTGCTGCACTATTTTAAAGCGGAATAAGTAGCTTACCGAAATTTAATATTTTTTGCGTTACATAGGATTTCCCAAATATTAGGCAAGATTAGGATTATTTAGAAAACACAGATTTTTTTACTGTAAGTTAATTATTAGAATATAAAGCACTTGGAATAGGATTATGTATGGAATAGCACACAAGGACATAATAATAATATGGCGTCGACAACAGTCACTACCAGGCCAGACTAGTTTTCGAGAATGTATGGTCTAATCTATATTTTATTTTTTTGGTCTCTAAAATATTTGAAATATTGTTTCACATTGAAAACTAAGTTAGTTAAAGTTATTTTAACTAACCCTGAATGAAAAGCAGGTCAAACTACTTATTATTTGACAACAATATTTTTTACGCTAATGGGAAGAATTTCAACTCTTGTGTAATTTTAGTAACAAGTAGAATCGACTATTTAACATGCCCTACAGATCGCAGAAGCACTCAAAATTTTTGTCACTTTTACCCATAAAACTCCCGGGTATACGAAGTTGCAAATTGGTCGATCATTTATGTCTGAATCAAGCTGTTGCCACCGCTTTTGACGGTTTTACTACTTCCAACAAAAACTTTAATATATCAAATAGTTTAATTCATCCTCATCATTGCATCGGTTGCAGTGCTAAATACCTATCACTAGATTTACACAGACTGAGTTATTGCACTAATTAACTTCACTTCCGCTGCAGTTTACGACTCAGCGAATTCAGAGATAGAGGTAACATTGAGTAATGACAGTAATACCTAATTATGTAAACAGCCGAGTGTACCTTATGTACTTACCGTTATATGTGTGCATTGCTAAGTATGGCTATCTTTTGGCTAATTTAAAATACTTTCCACTGCTACGAAATATTTTTACTTGTTTTGGTTCGAGTAAAAACTTAGTTTCTGCAGTCTTTTTGGTCGGCAAAACATTCACTATGACGTAACTCATGCCTTTGGATGGTGGAAAAATGTTTAAAATATATTTTAAAGCAGGTAGGTATAGGAAGAAAAAGATATTCTGAATTAATAAATACTCTACGTATCTTGATTTTAACAGTGCTAAACAAACGTTCCAATTTTTATTATTATCGTGGAAGGAATACATACTTCTATTGATTTTCTAAGACTATTGTTTGCCAGTCTCTTAAGTTATGTACTCTACCTCTTCACAGCCGCATGACATTCAAAGAAGTATCGCTTTGAAACAATTTATTTCTTATCGTAAATCCGTTGCAGTTGATGCGCAGAAGCTTGCGCAATTGCTCATTGTTTACTGCTGCAGGGCACTGAAGTATATCTAATATGCTAAATTACAACAGACATTGCAAATAAAAATTGTGTCAAAGTCAAGTCCCGTTCTCTTTTCAAAATCGACTGAATCCACTGAAAGCTATAGTCAATTGGATACAGTTCATTGCGCTAAAATTAGGTTCATGGTGTCGGTTCTATACGTTAGTAATAATAGTCCAATGCTGCAGGGAGAGGTTTCTTCTACACAATCTGACTTGTAGTGGTTCTTATAGGAAGTGAAGATGAGTGGACAGTTTAGAGTAGCTGAAGTTCTAAATATAAAAATCTAACTACTTAATTTGAGAATGGATTAAAGGTAAAAATAATCTCGCGTTATTTGAGTTATAAAGTAGAGTCTGTTGTTTTTTATAATGATCCCAGAGACAAAGCCAATTCGTAATTGTACAAATGTTGTATACTTATCTGTGCGTTTTTTTGATAATAGGAATGAGATGAAGATACAAAAATGTAAAGTTAGTTTAATTAAGCTCATAAATTAGATTATTGACGGTCGTAAAATTTACAATAAAAAATTAAATAAAAAATCAGTGATACACTCTCATTGCCGTAAACGAGGACTTCCTGTGTCAAATAAAAATGTTACGATCCTAATAATCCTATAATCTATCCTCAAATCCTACGCCTACTCTTATTAACTAATAAATCTATCCTAAATCCTAGACCTATTCTAATTAATTAATTATTAACTTGTCGCGACAAATAAGAAGATATTAAAAATATTTTTCTTTATAATAGGAAAATATTTCTAACACAAAGATGTTAAGCTATGAGAATACTACGAAAAGCTATAATAATTACGAACATTTTCATGCTAAAAAAATTATTTTAATTACCTGTGCTGAACCTTAATGAGAGTGATATTCAGAATTTTGAGTTGAGAGAGCGTGTGGATGTTTTTTATAGTTTCGTACGTGCAAAAAACTTACTTGCATTGATGTGCTTACTTTTTTATTGGTACGGATTTATGATAAATAAATAAATTGAACTGCTCGTAGCTCAGCGGCTTGTGTCGATCCTAGAGATAGGCCAAGTTAAGCAACGGCAGGCGCCCGCGAGTTGGATGGGTGACTGCTAGTGGCAAACATTTCTTGAGCGTTTCCATACTTGCATAGGCTTCTACTAAGTTAATTTATCACTTTCATCTTTATATAAAGAGAGATAACATTTACATTGAATAATTTTATGAGTACTTAAAAACGATTTTGTCAGTATAATCAGTAATGTTATGTAGTTACTATTACAGTAAAATAAAATAAAAAATAATATTATAGTTAATTTAATATTCTGCCTGGAATCTCTATCATTAGGACATTTTCTTGCTTAATTTAAAAAAATATGTTAGTATTTCCTGTGCGTATTTATTTCACTTCATATTTTTATTTATATTTGACATATTATGCGGTATACATGCTACAAGCGGTATGCGGAATCCTGGTATGAGGGTGTGAGTGAGTGAGCGTTAAAAATAATAATTAAAGATCAGTAGTAAGACGCTTAAAGAGTAAACTAATAAAGTACCTAGCACTTAATCACGATGGGTTGCAGCAGTTTCAGATTATAACGACAGATGGCGCATCCTGCTAAACGCGAATATTTTAATACCAAATGACCGACTGAAATCTTTTTTACTATCCCAAGAGCTTGACGTTCAAAATGTTTAAAATAATCCAAGATGACCCGAAAATTACGCAAGATTTCAATTTATTACAATACTCAGTTTTATAAATTGGAACTCAGAGAACATATAATAAAATAGGGTTAAATATGGAATAGCTTTAGGACACCCCCACAAGAGTCAATGCTTTACCAGCCCAATGTTCGAAGAAGTATGGTTCAATCTACATACGAGTAATATACCAATGATTGTGTTGTGTGCAATTATGACCTGTGGCTATGCTTTTTTTAATAATTTTCAACCATGTGACTTATTTTAACGTCTCCATTTTTTAACTCTGAACTATCAGCTGTACAACGGCTTTTTTCTTTGCGTTTTATTTGTTGGCAGCACTTTACTATGCAAATGGTAATTTTGGATAGTAATCTTTGGGGCACCCTTATTTAGGAATATAAAAATTTTACATGTCTCTCAAAGGCATTACCACGCACAGAGAGAGAGAGAGAGAGAGACACGTTACTAATACTAACTTAATAACAATGGATTTCCGCAAAGTAACGCCTAATACTGTTAACCATATCAGTATTGGAGTTAACTGAAGCATCCTTACATAGAAGGATTAAATCTTTTGCCTAAATATCTTGAGTCGTATTTATTACTTACAGTCGACATATTAGCATTGATTTAATAAAAATAACATATATACATTTCCATTATTCCTGGAAATGTGTCACGAGTAAAAATATGAAACAGTAGCTAAGTTATACTAACGCAGAGTAAGCAAATACTGTATGATTTATGGGCTGTCCCTCTTTGCGGCGTGTCCCCTGCTAAATATCAATGACAGTACGGAAGATTTATTGTGTTTCGCAAGAAACACTGGAAGAAGTTTTACTGCAGTCGACTAACCGATAACTTTGCCCGGAGTTGGTATTTAAGAGCTTTTAATCTGTCCACTGCTACTGCAAACGTTTTCGAGTCGAATGTAAATGATATTTATTCACTGAAATTTATGGCGAAACTTTGTATAAGGAACTTATCTCACTACTGTCGAGTTAAGAAGAGAGTATAACTTGCCCTCCGGCCGAGTCTCAAAGTCTCGATCGGCTATTGCTCAGAACTGTTGGCTAGAACGCTGTGTTTATTTTTCTAATAAATGCAAGCGCTTTCATAATTGCAACATAGGTTGGCCTAAACGTTGGTCCAACGTCATTTGTCTATGTTGTCTTTTGGCCAACCTGTTGAATGTGGAACGGACGTTTGAATAGGTCACGCGATACTTTTTTGTGAATCTACTTGTAGTAGATATTATAACAGTGAAAGTTTTTGAAGATAATTGGATGTTTTGATGTTTGAATTCCGTCACTATAAAGATGAAACTTGGCAAATAGACAGACCATGTCCAGGAGTAAGACATATAATAAGTTTTTATCCCGATTGATCCCCTGAAATTATTTATGGCTATATGTTTGAGAATTCGTTTCGTTGTTGATGATCCATTGTATGTATATGTCATGTCCATGGTGAAAAATATTGAATCGGCAATGGAGGTCGTATTAAGTATGTTATAGCATAAGTGACATGATCGCCACACAACGCACAACATACATACGTATCAGCTATTATAAATTTGAGCTTTTTCTCTATTATGTACGATCTGAATAATAATCTTAATCTTACCTCTTTTATAGTTGAACACGTACTTTAATATCATGAAATGACAATATTAAATACTAAAGTACTAAAGGAATAATTACTAAATATTACTTACCTATTTTCTGAGAATTGTTATTTTAATAAGCACTTTCTGATTTTATGTAGCAAAGCAAAGCAAAGCAACAACCCATAATTGTCCCACTGCTGGGCTCGGGGTCTCCTCTCACAATGTGAAGGGTACAGGCCATAGCCTACCACGCTGGCCAAGTACGGATTGGTAGACTTCACACACCTTTGGGAACATTATGGAGAACTCTCAGGTGTGCAGGTTTCCTCACGATGTTTTCCTTCACCGAAGCAAGTGATAATTAACTTGTAATACGCACATAATATTTGAAAATTAGAGGTGCGTGCCAGGATTTGAACCTGGGCCCCTGCGTTCGGGAGACCGACGTTCTAACCACTAGGCTATCACTGCTGTTATTTATGTAGAGTGCAATGTAGGGAAATAAAATATTATTTTAACCTATTTATGTTCAAAACATTTTAAAATCAATTGATTGAGAATATCTCACATCATATTACAACCATACTGGTATATTTAAAACCCGCTGCATACAATTCCAGCCATTTCATTCAAGCACCGACACAACTTCAATCAAGTTTCAATTTCCCGTACACAACTGAAGAATGATCCTACGCAGATATTGACAGCCAGGTAGTTGTAAATGATACTAAGCGTATACAATAGCTACTTGATAGTGCATCATTGTTCGACTTTCTTGTTGATTGGCCACTTACCTGTATGTTCGTCTATTTCGTTGATATTGTTTTATACCCACAGACTTGAAAATAACGCGGACGTCACCTTGTTATCGAGAGTGACGCCGCCCGCTTACCATGTATGCGTAATTTTTAGTGCACAGCAGCATGGTGTATTGTGTGTGTGTGATACTTGTACGAATAGAAGAGTTGTTATTACTATGAGTGCTTCACTGAATTTGTTGTCGACATTCTTTTTTATGTCTGTGTTTATACTTACCTTAAGAACTAAACTTACGTTACATTCTACGAATGATATTATAACTAGTCCAGCCATAAGTTCTGTTACAAATGAAAATGCTTTTTTTTTAATGAAGTAATGTAATATTAATAAAATTTATACCTACATATTTATTAAAGTCTCAGCAAGAAATAAAAAAATATTCTATTCGAAATGGCCACCTTTGGCTTTTATACAGGCCTTTAATCTGTTTGGCCACGAATCTATGGATTTACGCACTGTTTCCAAGGGAAATTTCGCCACTGCTTGCTCCAAAGATTTTTTAAGAGACTCAATGTCGCCGTGTCGTTTAGAGCAGGCCATGTCCTCTAAAACTGACCATAATTTGAAGTCTAAAGGGTTGAGGTCTGGGCTAGATGAGGGCCAGTCTTCAGCTCTTATAAAGTCCGGAACATTGGTTTCAAGCCAGGCTTGGGTAGTTCGTGCCTTGTGACCAGGTGCAGAGTCCTGTTGGAAAGTCCACGGTATATTTTTAAAAAGAGTATTGCTGAGAGGTTTCACAACATGATCCAAGACTGCATTTTGATACACTTTGGCTGAAGTTTTCACTCCTTTTTCACAAAAATGCAGTTTTGTGACTCCTTGATAAGACACGCCCCACCAAACCATCACTGACGCAGGATGATGACCACGTTGTACCTTCCCGACCACTTGAGCAGCTTCTTTAGAACTGTGAGAGTACACTTTATCATTTTGCTTATTGTAGTGTTCTTCAATCGTGAAAATTTTTTCAAGGGTAAAGAGGATATTTCTGTGCTTTTCACCTGCGTATCGCGACAGAAGGCGTTTTGATCGATCCACTCTCTTTAATTGTAAAGATTGATTTAGGGCATGTCCTGTATATCGACGATAAGCACCGAGCTTCAGGTCTTGTTTTATAATACGCGACAGAGTCCTAGCGGGAATCTTCATTTCTCGCGATAAGATTTTTTGCTTCCTAATGGGGTTTCGACGAATTCTGGCTTTAACAGCATTAACAGCCTTTGTAGTTCTAACAGCACGCGGCCGCCCCGATCTTTTCTAGTCTTCGACAGACGAAGTGTTGTTGTATCTGTTGATTGTACTATATACGAACATACGGCTGATACCAAACTTTTGAAGTGACTGAAATATAACCGACGGCTCCATACCCACTTTGTGCAAGGCGATCACTGCAATCATATTTTCTTTAACACCCCATTCCATATATTGTAATTTGATAATGAACACGAAAAAGTATGTGAAATGGCCCGAAATCGAAAGAAGTTTTTAAAATAATATACGTGTTCCAAATTCAAAATAATTAAAAAGCTGAAAAAAAGAAAAGTTTTTATGTAACAGTATTTATGGCCAGACTAGGTATACAAGATATGCCAATATGGCGCTGAAATTATGTCAGTCGAATTTAGACAAGTGTAGCGATTTTAATTCAGACAGTTGATAACTGCCTCTGAGTGAGGGCGTCTCGCTGTCTTTTTCACTCTATTATGGTTTTAGTAGTGCCATCCCTTTTACATAATTCACCAATGTAATAGTGATTGATGTAGTGAAACAAAAGATAAACGTGTGTGTGTTGTAGCTCGGTCGGAACAGATTTTTTAGTTGATTTGTAAGGGCATAACGTATCTATAGTTTAATATCATTGCATTCTACTAAGTCTTTGGGTGAACGACAACGTGACAGGATTTACAATAAGTAATAATATATTATATGTGATAGATTATAAGACACAAAGTTAAGGTACCACTCATTTCGATGTTTATTTTATTTATGCCGGTGGTAGTACGAGTAAATATCGCGGCCCAAATGGATAGTCTATGACGCAGCATCTATATTATCTATGTCCGGGACATTAACTTGTCAGTTTCAAAGCTGTCAAGTTGTTGATGTCAGTTTTGAATCTGTCAAGTCTGGTTTACACGTATGAAATAGTTAAGTTGTTAACTAAATTTTAAGTAAAGTAATACTTGTAAACAGACAATTTAGTAACTTTTTAGTTTAAATTTAGTTATCTACTTAACTACTCAATACGTGTAAACCGAACATAGTGCGTTCAGTCGAGTCAGTTCAAGCAAACTTCACTTGATCTGAGACAGCGGCTGCGTCGGTTGTGCGCAAAAGCAAAGCAAAGCACCAACCCATAATTGTTCCACTGCTGGGCTTAGGGTTTCCTCTCACAATGTGAGGGGTACAGGCCATAGTCTACCACGCTGGCCAAGTGCGTATTGGTAGACTTCACACACCTTCACCCAAGCAAGTGATAATTGTAATACGCACATAATATTTGAAAATTAGAGGTGCGTGCCAGGATTTGAACTTGTGAACCCGCTTTCGGGAGACCAATGTTCTAACCGCTAGGCTATCACTGCTTCTTCGAAATTAAACAGTTTGCATCTGCGACATATACTTGAAAATTTTCAACACTAGCAGTGCATAATAAATACGATATCAAAAATGTTGATTGTTCCTTTCCCTCACGATAAGCTAAGGTTAGCCACCAATGCTTATTTGACGCCTGATATCCATGGATTGGTCCATCGTCTAGTCTAGTTACTAGATCTAGCTGTGTAATCAGAATACAGAACTGTATTCCGAGACAGTATACGTATAGTACTGCATGAGGCTGTGTGAATGAATGAATTCATGAATGAATGAATAGATAATTATTTTACAAGATTTTTATAACTGTTTGCTAACTAATATCTTCCTGTTTACATTTATTTTAATTTTGTTTAATAAACTTCTTTCGCTTCCAAACTCCTATGGCTGAAAACCCTAATTAGAAAAAAAATGTCAATGAGTTCATGGACAGATTTCATCATTTCAATTTCGCTTGGAAAGCTATAAAAAGCATAAAGCCGAGTAAGAAGCTGAAAAGCAAAATCTCTAACAAGGTTATGAAATCGCTGACTAATTAATATCTTAATGGATGTCTGCAAGTTAAACAATTTGATTGCAATAACTGGGCCAGATGATTCAATTCCCTTAATCCGTACAGACCTAGTTGACCTACGCTGTACAATAGGCACAATAACAGCGGAGCATTTTCAAGCGAACACCCCTTTTACGATAATTGCCAAGCGCCTTTTGACTGGCTGAAAAGAACAGAATTCTGTTGGCTCATATAATTCTTGAAGGATAAAGAGATTTTAATATATGCGTTTACGTTTCTGTGAACTAGTTGACGAGGCACAAAGTTATCTAATGCAATAATGGTGGTTTTGCCGTTATCATAAAACCGTAGTAAACATAACGGAATTTATATTCTTTGAAGTATGAAGAGATCCATCTAATCTTTCAGTTTATTATAGTGCAATTTATGTAATAGTTCCCTTCGCTACCATACTATGAGATGGCGTATTGGAAAGATGAAGTAAGATAACAGTCTTTAAGCCATGTTGGAGGCCCTTGGGTGGCATAAAAGTACATTGGGTTGGCCACTAAACTCTCAACCACCACACTGGAGTTGTGATGGAGTATGCTCTAGGCCTCCACAAGAAAAGAGAGCCGTGCTTAGTAATGGGGCATTAATGGGCTGAAGCCATTTGCTATTGTTGTTGTAATTACCATTGTTTGCATTCTTATTTAAGTTCTCGTAGCACTGAACTAAACCGCCTTAATAGAAATTAAATTGAAATAACCTAGTTACAATTCTATGACTGTAAAATTTGGATTATGCCGTATTTTGCGTAACCGTATCATTGTCAACAACTGGAATGACAGTCACAAACGGATAGTGACAGTAATTAAATTAAAAATTCATTATAGTTCCCGAACGTGTAAATAACTTGATGACAGACTTTAAAATTAATGTTCGGTTTTACTAATTACGTACAATTCAAAATGGGAACATGACCTAGTTTAGTGGTAACTGGCATTAAGTTGAAACTTTTGTGAAATATAAATAGCTATTAAAATTCCATTCCAAACCGTAGACGTTGCCACATACTTACTTGGCGATACAAATACGTGTAACTATACCTTATTAAAAAGAGGAGGAGAGATTTATGTATTTAAAATTAAAAAAGTGTTTGGTACGTACACAGGACATGATAACATCATAACATTAAAAGATTTAACAGTAATCATATCACATTATACACGTAACTTTAGAGTTACGAGTTTTCATATAAATTAAATTAGTAAGTTACTTTATTACTTGGCGAGTAATCTAGTTTCTCTTCATTTTCAATTCACGAATATAATCTGCATTGAAACTCACAAGTAACTTGTACGTATACAGTTCCCTGAGCTGCTCTCATTTTGTGGAATAGTTTCACTGTCCAAATGCTGCTACTTGTGGACATGAAATATAAAATAAATCGCGCAAATCGTTAACCTATCTAAAGCACGAATTCACAGTCGTTATAGACAAGTACGGAACGCGTTTTCCAAAGAAAATTCGTTCGGAAGCTGGCATACCACAGCGTGGATGGTCGTTTAAAGAAGAAAATGCGATTAAATTAAATTTCCGCTAGCAGCAAGTCTCAAAGGGCTCTTCGATAGCCGCAATATCTTAAGCTTCGTGAAAGGTCCGATCTCAGTCTTTCGTAAAGGAAGGAAAGTCTTTACGTGTGGTAATTTAACAAACTACTTGTGTATATTAAATTCTTGAGACGGTGAGACAAATTGTTCAGTGTTGTAAATATTTCGTAGGTTCTTTGTAGAGTGTGCTCCTCACAGCCTGTTATGAGTTCAGACTGGTCTCAAACAAAATCTTGTGTTTGTAATTTTTAAACATTTTACTAAAGCAGCTGCAAATAAGAACTGTAAAAAGCAGTAAGTGAAGTACATGTAGACATACGTACCTAAAACCTTTTTTACGGTTCCGTACGAAAAACGAAAAACGAAACCCTGTAGGATCACTCGTGTGTCTGGGCGACCGCTGCCAATTTACTTCACAACTACTGAACCAAATGAGTTGGAATTTGGTACTTATGTACTTTTTTGTGACCTAAAGACGAAGGTATAAAGCAATTAACTGAAGTTTGAAAAAAATATTAACAGAATCAAAATTAAACAAAAACTGTTTTGCAAATCGTATCACGCATGTGGTATGTCAAATGAAAGGGCTTGTTGTAAGAATCTCAAAAATATTTTTATTATAAGTCTACAAGGTATAAGTTTTTAAATTATTTAACGAAGAACTAAAATAAAGTCATAATTTGACCATTTCCCCCCATATATCCGAAACTACTGACGCTAGAATTTTGAAAAAAAGTACAGAGAATAGTTCTTTACTTACATATTATACTCGTATGTAGTTAAACCTATAAGAAAACTATGGTGTTAACAAAACGGCAAAAATAAATAAAATATAAAAAGAACGGTAAATACATAATCAACGTACGGAATCCTCTCCAAGCGAGCTTAACTCGCACTTGTCAAGTTTTTTTAAAGGCGCCATCTGTGTCTCCAAGCCATACTAAACAATTGTCTTCTACTGTTATTCAGTTAATAAAATATCATGGGATCGTTGGAATTTACTCTTGTGCTTTGTACTGGCCCATTCAATTTTGACAGTGCTAATGCAGTACTGTGGTTCTTCACCAATCTATCTAGCCACTACGTTCTCCCTAGAATCAACTGTAGAATGTGTTTTTCCTTATTTTGGTTGTAGTATCAGATAGCCTGTAATAATCAATTTACCTGTTTACAGTGCGACTGGTTGAGGCTATTTCATGTCCATATTTTACGAGTTGATTCTTGATCATTGGCTTCTTTCCTACTATATTATTTATTTATTTATAAAACATGAGCAGGAATCATTTATATTTAACCTTTTAGGTTGTCAGTGTCCACCATTATAGCGACTACCATTTTTACCTTGGAAAGCAATGTTAAGAACATGTTCTTAACAATCATTGGAATCATGATTCCACATGGGAAACTAGAAATTTATAACTAAATTAACTTATAGTCATGAATATACTCCTTTTTCCATATTATGTGTTTTCAAAACGAGTAGTACATTCATGTAATATATTGATCTTCACAAAAACAAAATATTGTTAATGTTTCAGTACGTAACCTTGACCACGCGATGCCAATTTACATTTGACCGGTTGTCGTATCTTATTCTATATTCTCTATGACCTTTTACTATTTCGGTTTACATTAGTGAACAATCATTCTTTTCACGCCACTTACCGGTCGATCGAACGCAACTATCTTAAAGGATCTTTAGGGAACGTTCCGAATGATGTGGGAAACTGTTAAGACAGGAAGCGAGGGGCTCCCATTGGAAAACGAATACGATAAGAGCCTTTTTATGGATGGAACAGACGAATTTAGTCCTCAAATGCGTTGGTAGTGATAGTCAGGTAGTTGAAGCATAATAATTAACTACTCCTGTCGTTTAAATGTTTGTCTCATGCACTCTATGAATATAGAATGCTTTTCTTGTTACTACGTTGGACAAACAGAACGAAATGGAAGAGAAACGGAATTAGTTGCATTATTTTTTATTATAGATTATGCATTATTTTATGATATCTGTGCATTTTAAACGATATTATGTAAAGACTTAATTAAATCTGTCAAACAACAGCTAGGACTGGTAGTTAGAAATAAAGAAATACTAGAGTATATTTTTCGTGCACTTATACACCTAACCAAAAAGTTATCTATCATAAGCTATTGAATTTTATATAAGACGATAAATATAGCCGGAACGAACGGTGCTAATGAAAAAACTTTAGTACGTTTCAATTAGTCCGTCGTAGGCTGTAATTTTCGAACGTTAACGAGCTAAATTTTATAGAAAATTAATTGCGACATCTTCATTGAAAACTTTTCACTCAACTTTGATATCTGAAATTTTCTCAAGGACTTTTACAATACTGTGTATCTGTTGTGAAATTAAGATGGTAGTTTAATAGCTTGGGTGGGAGTAAGTCTTGGGAGAACTTTAACGTGAATCATCGGATCATCGGCTACAAAATATTAACGTACCTTAATCTTAACGTAATACCTTTTATTAGTTAGTGCTTGACCACAATTACGCTTCTAAGTAAGTGGAGATAGGACACAGGGTGGTAAAGCGAACTTGTACCGTAAAAGCCTTCCCTTTTACCTAAAAGACGCTTATATTATAATCTGACAGGTCGAGTACCGTTGCCAGCATTCCCAGTCTTTTATAAAGAATGAGGCAAAGCGCTTTTTTCATACAACAGGGATGCTAACAACAAAAGGATAAATACCTACCGTTAACCGTGACATGGTAGTGTACTATAATTCCAAAATAATTATATAAAAATATCGCATGACTCTTTTTAAACTAATATTGATGAGGAATTTTTTTTTTGTAAACTTTTGCACCGATTCCATAAATTCTTATATACCAATAGGAAGCTCTATTGTTTCTCAGTAAAATGGGCTATATTTTATTTTAAAAAATTAGGGGAAAGCCGAAACAAAGCGAGGGTGGTTACTTGTTTATTAATATAGCAATTTGTTGTATATTTTCTAAAGATGAAAAAGACGAAGAAATGCCTTGACAAGTAGGTATGACTTTTATGGATTTTAATCTATGATTTTAATTTAACGTCGCATAAAAACGTCTAACTGAAGACAATTGTTCAATACTTTTTACCCTAAAATATGGAAGAGAAAACAGAGCTTTCCTGTTTTTGTTTCAGGAACATTACAGTTCGTAGAACTCCTGTGTAAAACGACAAAATAAAGGGAAAACTAAAAATGCTTGTCCGACTGACAAAAAGTTCTGAGTCAACGTAGCGAAGTTGCAAGCAACATTAATATTATTACGTATACATATTGTTTACGTAACTTTGCTAAAGTTACATCATACCTTACGTATACAGGTACCATTAAACACACATCCGACATTGATCACACACACATCCACATTGATTTGAAACAGAAACATTCTGTAATATTTATGTATAATTACAGAAGGTTTTAGAATAATGCCCAACATACCTTAATTTTTTTGCCGACTGTACTATAATAATACTTGTCGTTTGTACTATCATAAAAGAATTTGAAGTGCTCAAAAACTCAAAAACAGCTTCAACTTACGCATCAAATCGTAAAATAAGGCTCCGTCGTCTTCTTCTTCAGTATCTACAAAGATACTGAAGAAAATTACAATTACAACATTACAAGATAAATTACAATTAATCAATAGACGTAGTTGTGTCGCAACTCACAACTTGAGTAAAGGACACTTTAATTAAGATTGCGGTCGAGCACATAAGCCAAGACAGAAATCTTATACGAGTATAAATTAGAACTGTTGTTTAGTACCTCTGACAACAGCGTTTATTTGCGGATAATACTAAAAAACTGTACGAGTATAAAAGCAAAGCAACAACCCATAATTGTCCCACTGCTGGGCTCGGGGTCTCCGCTCACAATGCAGACAGCAGTGATAGCCTAGTGGTTAGAACGTTGGTCTTCCGAACGCGGGGGCCCGGGTTCAAATCCAGGCACGCACCTCTAATTTTCAAATATTATGTGCGTATTACAAGTTAATTATCACTTGCTTCGGTAAAGGAAAACATCGTGAGGAAACCTGCACACCTGAGAGTTCTTCATAATGTTCTCAAAGGTGTGTGAAGTCTACCAATCCGCACTTGGCCAGCGTGGTAGACTATGGCCTGTACCCCTCACGAGTATAAATATACCTGAAAAAATACTAAAAGCAAATAATATGTGGTTGTGAAGTCAACTTTCTATTACAGTTGCGTGTTTTTATTTATAAACTTTCTCAATCACACGCCGCGGTCACGGTCGTATTTACTAGGATGATTTGCTGAAACATAATATAATAATACAAATGAGATATTAGTACGAAAAACATCTAAGAATAAACATAACAAGAATGAGAATGACAGCGAGAATACCTTTCTTTTCTTGTAAGCTTTACACGAATTGCTTTAATGCTAAAATTTTATATGGAATGTCTCATCTTTTCTAGGAGCTGACGAAATTTATACCCTCTTGCAGGAAACGCAAAGCAATCTCCCTGAAGAAATAGGTCTAAAAGAAGGACCGACAGCATCGAAGGTTGATAATTTTATGAATGCAACAGTGAAGAGAAGCAAGATTTGCTGGTTATTTTATACAACAGATATTCAATTATACATCTCAATCATCAAGTTCTATAATTAGCCACGAAACATGAAACACCAATTTATTCTACAATTAAACGAAATGCAACATCAGACAGACGGACAGTTTGACAGATCGATAGACAACTATATTACCTGGATCTGTTTCAATGGATTCCTAAAAAAGATTCGTTAATTTTAGACAAACTGACTGCCGCACTCAGAGTCGCTCCTTAGTACAGAATTTGCATTGTAATTCTGTACTAAGTAGCTATTTAAGTAACCGTTAAGTAACTCTGAGTGCAGCAGTAAGTAAAGATGGTAGGTAAGGTAAAAGGTAGTTCAAGTATTTCTGCTGTGTAACAATTTGTCCTATTTAGCAATTGTATTCTGGTCGGATGTGTGAGATCGACGGTTAGAAGAGGCTACCATCTGTTCTCAGGGCAATGCATCTGTGAGCAACTTCCAGTGGGACAAATACTAATTATTGTTTATTACTAACTGGATGATTACTAATAGCATTAACCTACTAGCAGTCTTATCTTCTACAATCCTCTTACTAACGTATAATAACTATTAAATATTCTCATTAACACCTTATATTAACAGGTATTACAGTCTCTTCTAAAATAGGTATAATAGAAGTTTTAGACACCAATTCAACGGACCACAAGTAACAATAGTTATTCTCAATTAACAATTTTTTATTTATTTATTATTTATTTATTTATTTATGTACACACAGTGGATATACAATGAGGACACAACATATAGGTAATTATGTACAAAGGCACTGCTTATTTCTTAAGAAATTTCTTCCAGCAGACCTGCGACTGGAGAAATAATGTCGAGAGGTAGGTTCAGCGCGCACACAAATATAAAAGCAAAAATATAAGAATAAATAATATTATAATATGTTATAAATTAGGTAATAATAATACAAATATCTATACAATACTACTAAATACATACATATAATTTATATATACACATACATATATTACAAAATATAAATATATACCTACATAAATAATATCTAATATATTTTTATCTATATATTTATATATTATCTATATATTTTTTTTATATTTATTGCTTACAAACAAATCATCTAATATCTGTTGTTTTTTTTAATTTATTACTGTCACACTCGTCGATCATTATAATATTCTGAGGTCTACTTTAACACGTGCTACGTTCCACAAACTTCAAGGTAGAGCTAAAATATCAGTCCTCCTTATCGGATTCGATTGGTATCGTAAGGTAACAGTCGCTAAGCTATCCGAGGTCTTTGGGCAGCATGAAAACTTCCAACATTTGGGTTGACCACTAAGCCCTCCACCAATACGCATCAAAGCGTCGTGGAGTATGCTCTAGGCGTCCTCACGAGGGAGGCTCGTGATCAAACATTTACGAATCATATGATGTTTGTCATTAAATCCGAACTGTATCCACTTCTCGGAATCTGTCGCAGGTGCGTTTGTGCGCTTGAATATTGAGTTGGAATGTCTCATTTGTCAGCGTGCCGGCATCCACACAATCAAACCTGTTCAAAGCAACCAAGTACAAAGCTGTTTCATTGAAGTGGCTTCAATCCATTAATGGCCCACTGCTGGGTACGGATCTCTCCTCATGAGGAGGTCTAGAGCACATTCCACCACGCCGTTCCATTGCGGATTGGTTGAGGAGTTAGGCCTCCGACATGGCTTAACGACTATTATCTTACGATAACAACCATGACTTATGTGACTTATGTGCCGTCCGAAGCACGGAAACGTTCAATAATTTTTTGCCAGTAGCGGTCAGAAGTGAGATCAATGGGGAATTTTGTCATTTTATTCATCATGTTGTCCTCAAGATGTGTAAATTTTTTAAACTCTATGCAAATTATAGAAAGCTTACCCTCTATCTTATTAAGATATTATAATTTGACTGAACTATAAACTCATACCTCCCTGCCGAAGCCATGCTTTCTTGTTTAATCATGTATAATCTATACACACCTGTACAATGTATAATAGTGTACTTCTGTGCCATGTATAATAGTAAACAATTGATATCGGCTAATATTATATGTACATTCTCGCCAGTCTATTGTCACAGCTCTATCTTGTCAGCTATTAAGTTTGTCATTTTGTTTCCTTGCCGTGTTCTTCTACCTTCTGTCTTCTGAATGTTGTTGCCTTGGTAATTGTTCGTTTTTCAAATCATGACTATAATTAATTGTTTTATTCTTAGTAATAATAAGTAAGTATCTGTATAACAATCATAATTTTTTGGTTACTAAATATATGGCTGTCAAAGATTTAAAAATATTACATGAACTATGTTGAAATCTTATATTTTATGTTTATATTACTGTCACAAGGATGTACTTAATCCCTTAAATTCAAATCATCGTTAAGGATTACAAGTTTAAATCGCTTCACTGTATGGACATAAGCGTACTTATGCGACGGCGGCCGTTTGTAAGTGTGCGTGGGTTAGATTAGTGTGCATCATTTTACAAGCCCAAAAATGATACTTTCCCGCTTCCTCTTATGGGCCTCTTACAACAGATTTGCTAGTGTGCGTGAACAAGGTGTACGTATAGCTATGTTTTCACGTGTGGGTGCTCGGTCCGGGCCGTCGTAGCCCCCGCCAGTAGCAAGCCGGCCGTAGCGGCTCTACGACGCGTCTACGGCGTAGCTATATGCTTGTCTTGTGTCCTCATCATCGGACAATGGGACCGGCGACGAATCGTACCGTTTTGTTATTTTTTGTTTGATGTGAATAAAAGCCTTGTGACTTGTAAAAGCGGAGACAGTATGGTAAGATAGGACATCCTTTGTCCTCGAGAGAGGCCTTCGCGATAATGTTCGCGATAATACCCAATTTTTGAACGATATTTAACAATGAAATAAACCTTAGTTTACGTGTTGGAACTGTATGACGTTGAATGACAGTTTAATTATAGTATTGTGTTTATTTAAGGATATTAGAGTAATCTTCAAAGCGTTCACGTCTTCTGTAATACGTGAGCCTTGGTGTTGGTGGAACGTAATTAATTTAGAACAATTGAGTAACGAGTGTTTCCATGGAGTTCCTGTGTGATATGAAACTATAAGGTAAATAGTTATATTCATTACCTTTTATTAATACTACTACAGCATTCAGCATAGTACTGTACCGATATTAAACTTTTTCGATACTGTATATTTAATAACGAAAACTTTTATCTTTTGTTATCTTTTTGTTATATTTTGCATTACATTTGAATGATGTTCATTCAATTCCTTTTCTCTTTTAAGCACACAATCATGTTTTTATACTTTTGTGTAGTTATGTAACAATTAGAATAAAACTTACTTGATACTCATGTAAAAAATATTTGCTTTGCTGCAAAAACAAATATGAAATATAAATAAACTTGACAAGTACGAATTAAACTCTGTTGGAGGGACGTTGTTTCTGTATTTCCCGTTATTTTTATATTTTATTTATTTTGCAGTTTTTGTAAGACCACAGATTTCTTATAGATTTTCCTAGAAAATTTGAGTAAAGCACTATTTGTTCTGTATTTTCTGAATTTATTTATCTGTATTCTAGCGTCAGTAGTTTCGAAGATAGGGAATGGTCAACTTTTGGCTTTAGTTTTCATTCTTTCTTGAATAATTTTAAAAATTATTTTGTTGAAGAATTTTATAAAAACTATCCATTGTAGAATTATAAAAAACATATATTTGAGATCCTTACAGTAAGCCCTTTCATTTGACATACTACACAATACGGTTTGCAAAACAGTTTTTGTTTAATATTGTTTTTTTTTCAAAATTTAGTTGTTTATACCTTCGTCTTTGGATTGCAAAAAAGTACATGAGTACAAAATTTTAACTCATTTGGTTCAGTAGGTTTGGAGTAAACTGGCTGTGAAGGGCGGTCACAGTCACGATCCTTTATGGGTTCCGTTTTTAATTTTTTCGTACGGAACCTTAAAAATATTGTTTCATTGGATCTATGTTTAAAATAATTTGAGGTATGCTCTGCTCCTTTTCTGGTCTTTAATCTATAAGCTTATCGTATTATTAAAACACTAGCTATCGCATTATTAGTCCACGGCTTCGCCCACGGTAGAGTGGTTTCGAAACTAAATTTTTAATTACCCCTATACCCCTCACATTGTGAGAGGAGACCCCGAGCCCAGCAGTGGGACAATTATGGGTTGCTGCTTTGCTTTTATACATAAGTACACTACACATTTGCGTATTATTAAATAATGAAGTTAAGCTTTTTCATACTAAACTTGATGCTACCAGTTTCGACCGACCTTTATAAAAATGACAATAGGGATGTTGACTAATTTTAGGATTCAACTTTATTTTATAGATAGAACCTCAATATTCACGAAAAAAATATTATAAAAATAATAATCTTCAATTTAAAAACAAAAATTGATAAATAAAAATCACTATCAAATTTCCCACCAAAAACGTCACGTGACGTCACTAAACGATATTCAATGCTATCTGTCTACTAAGTTTGTTGAATTTCCATATAAAATTGTTCCAATGACGTCATATTCTCAAAATGGCGTTTGAGGTCACGTGACAGTGAGTACAATTTTTAACATTTTAAATTAATGATATTTAATGTATTGTGATTGATTTCAATAAAATAATCATATTTTAGGCTTTTAAATGTTACCACTAATATTTTAGACATAAATTTATGTTAATTTATAATTAGTGTCAACATCCCTATTGTATCTCTCTTATCAAGATAATTTCCCAAGCATATTTTACCTCTTATTGTTAGTTAATTATTATATTATGTAGCTTTTTGAATAAATACTGTGTCAAATGCTATTAAAATAAAAATCGGCCAAGTGCGAATCAGGCCATGTGCAGTGTAAGGTTCTCTAGTTGTAAGATCATTGAATATTTTACTCACTCACTAATAGTTTCCTTTTAAAGTCATCATATTTATACTAATGCTTTGAATTTTTACATGTGTAACACTTGTGTAATATTTACTATTCAGAGGGCGGGGAATATTGACTCTGACAAATTAGAGCTTTGACAACTTTGGGAATTTAGAGCTTAATATTTCGCAAACAGATCAAATCCCTTAGACCAAAAATGGTCTGCCAACATCCAATCCTTTTTAAAAGTCCTATCTAACGATACATCAAATAATAGGGTAGATGAGAATAAAAAAAATTATCTTCAATTTACGTGTTGAGAAGGTACTCTAAAGATTTTTTAAATGTTTTCATTCTACATTTAAATATTTGTGCCACTGCAATAATAATAACGGATCTATTTATTCTATTATAAATACGGTGACTTATTTAAGTAGGATTAAGCCGTAAGGTTCTGAGTTCATATTTACAATAAAATTTCGTATGTTTCTTTTATTAACAACTTAAGATACAATATGTCTTATCCTACAATGAAAAGGTTAGTATTATTTCCATTTTAATTCTATAGAGTATAAAACTTAATAAAAAGTAAAGTAAAAAGAAACATTAATGTGAAAGAATCATCAAAATATCTTAAGAAATGGAAAAGTTATGAGGCTTTGAAGTTACGCTTTTCACGAATAAAACGACGTCACAGTACCTGTCCCGCGCAGCTCGTATTTGAACACCTTTTGTTTTAGCGTTTGTTTTGTGTAACATAATGTAACAAAATGTTGTTGGAGTAAAGTTGATTGTCGGAAGAAAATCTGAGTATAAGTTAGAGCTCATCATCTGTCATGCTTTAGAAGGATGACAAGATTTGATTGTAACTTTAATTCTTTAGACGACTTCTTTGGACAAGTGCATAGTTCAGTTAAATTGACCTACTTTTCGAAAGAGCAGGCACTTGCTTGGATTTAGGTTTAAGCAAAGGTTAACTAGGGTTATTATAGTGAAGATGAATAGTTAAATGACAAAACCCTTGAAAATTACCATCTACAAAATCACTTGCGCTCGGATAACGGGATTATATTCATATTTTTGTAAATAAATATATTGTTAAGCTCTAAGACTCGAAAACTCATTGAGCAAAGAAAAGAAAAAAACAGTTCTTTTTTTCTTTCTCTTTATCTATTCTCGACGACCCATGTGGCGCAATGGTTGCCATGCCGGATCGCCGCACCAAGGGTCCTGGGTTCGATTCCATTTACGATAGACACCATGATACCAAAGACTGAAGTAATAGCTTTTTTCAAAATTTTATAGCTGATTATGTCAGCCACGGCACGAACACAGTGCGATTTTTTGAGTAACTGGCCAAATGAGCTGATGATCCACCTAATGATAAATGACCAACGTTTTCCATGACGACATAAATAATACCAAACCAAGGACATCACCTGCGTTGCTGACCAACATAGAATAATAAATAAATAAATAATAAACAACTCTTCACATTCATAGCCCCACAAGGATTCCCTGTATCGTGGGTGCCATGGACAAAACACAGAGACAAGAACACTCACACCCAGACCTAGTAGAGAAATTCAAACTCATCATTCTTTCCACCTAGTTGAAAATCGAACCTAGGATCCTTTGCACGGCGATCCGGCATGATAAACATCGCGCCATACAGATCGTCATTAATTAATGCAAACTGCAAACGTCATGCAAACTGGATGCCGTATCAAGTCAAACTGCAAACTTGATAAGTACATATAATTTTGTATGGCCAGCTTAAGGTTTTGTGACATTAAAGCTTGAATATCAACGATTCAATTCCAATGAAATATTTAATTTGACTTCTTTAATGCCTTCTTAAAAAACAAGAGGGAATGAGTACTTTAATTAAAGAACGATCCTTCGAAAGTTAATTAACGTAGATTTATATTAAGTCTGTTTGCTCAAAGGATCATTTTATGTACGGAGAGTAAACAATGGCTCTGTCCATCCTAAACAGACATCATAAAGGACCAACTTGAATTCTTATAAAGAAAATGCCTCTCCAAAGGTACATTAATTGCTAATTCATTTTGTTTACTTTGTTGATTTTTTAAGATATATATTTTATATATATATTAAATTAAGATAATTAATGGAGTTATGTTAGGGCATTTTTTAGGATTCCGTGTAACTGTTTTTCTGATAAAAACTAGGAACCTTAAAAGAGTCGTCTTGTGTCTATGCATTGTTTTAAAGTATTGAAATAAACAATTTAGAGTAACTTAATCACTACAAAAACATTATTTTCATAAAGTAGGTATTTATTTATTGTTTTTGTACAATAATCGTACTTAGGTAATTATTTATTTAAATAATTACCTAAGTACGATTATCGTACATGAAAAATAAGTATACATTGCTACTTAGCTGTCCATGTCTACATGTACATATCTATTTGCAACAAATGCATCTTCAGATAAGATTTATATGTGTCCCATGGTTCCTGTTTTGAAGCGTCTCTTGAACATATTTTAAAGAGTTTAACTAAAACTTGAAACTTGAGAGTTATGAAACTAAAACTTAAGCTTTTCGTGCTCTGAAATTGTTATTTATCTTTTTATGTCACCTTATGTTTTGTCGCAAATAAATCTTGAAGCCAAAGCTTTTGTTCGAGCATCGCTTTGTTGGTGAGATACTACTGAAAGTTACTTAGAAATACGAGTTTGTCGTATGTGACTGTTATTCGATAGTTATGAAGTTTATTTATATTATAATTGAACTTTATCATTATTATCAATCTAGTATTAAACAATTTCTTTGGCTATGTTTTTAAACGTTGACAGTAATATGGATGTTGTAAGTTTGACGTCTATGTCTGTGTATCTATGTGTTTGACTGTGGCATTGAAGCTCCTAAAATAATTGACTAACTTGAGGCAACTTGAGTGCGGATTTTTAATCAAAAGCCTTGTAATTATGTCGCAATAGTTGCAAGCTATGTTTGGTGGAAAAAACTCTTGTCTCCAAGATACACTTAGTAAAAAATTAAAGTTTTGAAGTATGGATTCTTAATCATTACAATTTTGAAAAGTTGAAAAATAATGTTAATTAAATTTTTCCGAAAGTTTATTGAGTGATTTACGTAGCAATTAGAATGGCGTGGAGTATGCTGCTTTCTATAGAAGCGGAGACAAACTCAGCCTAACACAACATAGAACTGTTTGCGGTTTTGCACGTACCAGGTATAGTTACATATACAAAATGGAAGCCACAGGGTATTCACAGGTACAGTAATATCATCTATCCGTCAGATTGTTACCGAGAGTGTCATCAACGATCACAGTGTTTGATAAGCACTGTTAATCCTCTGTGGGCTGAAATGTGATACGAAACTATATACATTTCGTTGTAACTTGTAACATAGTTCGAATTTGGTTGACATACAGTCTACAAGATCTACTGCGTATTAGGATACGTCCAGTACCTACTAGTTGTCAGTGACAACTTCATAAAGGTAAAGAAACAGATTAGTTTTCAACTTCATTGTTACATTATATTGCTACGTAACTTAATGCAATCCTGCATTGATTGGTTCATCTCATATATTTTGAACTAACTGTTGCCCGCAACATCATATTAGTCCCCTATTTCAATCCCATGGGCGATGAATTTTAAAAGTCCTTCCTTACTGAATACCTACATCAAAAGAGGAATACGTGTGCGAAATTTTAAGTTTCTAGCCCTAGGGTTTGGCCTGTGCGTTGATACATCCGTGAATCACTTTTGCCTTTGATGTATACACATAGTTTAGTATTTTATTTGAATATGAAACTGCAATTATACTGGATCATTTTTGCAAATATTTTTTATTCAAGACTGTTCTAGTGAATAAACTCTCAGGATATCCGTTTCAGTGGGTCAAGAAGCAGCGATTACAAAACTATCTAGAGAGTACAGATATTATACTGATGTACGGTAGTTTATCGATTGCGGTAAAATCTTCTTTTGATCTCTTTCTTGAGGTTTGGAATAAATTTCATTCTTGATAAAAATATAACATGGAACATTTCTTCACCTTTTATTTGTATTATCGATTACAAGCTCGATGTGTTTGCTTATTTTATTTTCTTTAAAAACAAGGACCCTGTTCTACAAGGTGTAAAAATTAAAGGTATTTGAGCGAAAGTCATCATTAGTAAAATATTGTATAATATCGATCCATTAATGTAAAGGTTGTAAATACATATTCAAGAAATAATTTTAATAAAATATTATACCTGAAAAGTTCAAAATAAAATTTAAAATGCTTGGAAACTTTATTAAAGAGTACTTAAAATAACTGAAACATCTACGCGAACGAAGTTGTAAGTGCCTGCTAATCATGAATATTTAAATGCCAACTCTTAGCGATTCAAATGTAGAAAAACGAGTATTATACCCATTAATGATATTTTTATGATAGAGATAGTCAGATCTGAGCGTTTTTGGAGGGTATTTCAGATTCTGTGTAAGTATGTCAAGTATAATACAATGTTCATAAGATATAAAATTGGATTTTATTTATGGAGAAGTTTTTATCGAAAAAATATAGCATAATATTCATTTGTTATATATCATATCAATAAAAATATATGTAAGCATATAAATAATTCTTTAAATATATCTGAATATTTCTAAATAAGCAAAATTTAGAAATTTTGCAAATTGACAAGTATACTCGTAGTTATGTTAACAGTTGGGTAAAGCAATTTGCAAAGTGCCGCTTGAAATTATAGTCTTCTTAGTAAATCTGAACTACAATAGTCAAGAGGTAATAGCCGGGAATGCCGCAATCCGAAAATTAATCCGTCGAGCACTAAATAAATGAGACCGTTTGCTTTCTCGAGATGAACAATATGGCAATTCAAAATATTGAACAGAATTGACTAACGGATATTTTTGTTATAAATTCGAAGACAATAATTATGTCAAAATTAATAAACTCTCATAAATAATCTGATTTTTGGCAACACTCTTGTCTATGATAGAGAGTAATTTAATTCAATTATAAAATTAGATGAAAGGAGATGGCCAACATCTGTGTGGGCATTTGCCCCACTTGTGAAACATAATGTACACATTTTAATTTTACCTTACATTAAAGCTTACAATATCTACTTTGATAATTTCGTCAATAAAAATCTTCAGAACTTGGGATTCTCCTTTTACAGTCAGTTTTAGCTTTTGTAGTTTGACATTCTGCAAAACATAAGTAATCGTGGAAAAATGTTTTAAAGAGAGATTTTATATTAAATAAATATTCAGTGGCACATTTCTTTGCAATACCAACTAATTGCCTTTCTGCACGAGCAAAACAAACTTAAAATTAAACTTAAAAATTAAAATTAAAAATTAAAAAAACACAATGTGTGCAATTCACACGTAGTAGAAGTGAAACCTTCAAAAATTTTGGTTTCAAGATAATGAGACGAATGTAATATATCGGGAAGATGTTTTAGTAATGATCATAGTGATGCAAAGAAAACAGTGGTAACTAATTCTTGAAAAAAAATTTTTTAAGGTTTCACTTCTACCACGTGTAAATTGCACATATTTTCTTTTTTTTTATCTAAATGCTTATGAAAAAAGTTATAATTCTGATGAACGCTGTGGAGTTTTCTCGTATAAAATTATCCCTGGACGCGACAATCAGGTTATAACGGAGTTTATATAGAGCTATAATAATATTTTAATATGTACCTACATAAAATTTAATGTCTTGGATGTTAACCGTCGAGGATCGTACATTTAAAACCAATTCTTAGCGTTGCATTGACAAAATGGAACCCTTAAAATTGTGAGTCAGATAAAATATTGACTAAATGAAAGCTGCCAGATCTTTCGATTACTTAATTGATATCGTTATTGATAAATAATTAAGGTTTCATAAAACCACTTCATTAAATCATAAGTTAAGTCAAGATAAATTATAAAATAATAATTATATAATTCTAAAGATCGTGTTTTAAGCAAATCGAGGTCGGATAAGTCGTAGTTTTGGATTAATTTAAATGTGGGGAAATTTGAAATTTTCAATTCCTGACGCCCAAGTTGAGCAACTAAGTTAAGCCGTCTGGGGTTGTGTGGGCGACCGCTAGTAATAAACTTTCTTGAGAAATTCCGTGTTTTGAAAGACACGTTAAGTAATCAGATCCAATTGTTATCGTAGGACGGGATTCGTTAAGTCATGGACGGGACTTTTGAATGTATTAGTTTTGGGTTGGCTTAATCTATCCTTAAATTAAACTAGAAATTGCTCACCCAATATTGACAGAAAATCTATTACATTTATCGACGGTCTGTTTAAATTTGAAGTTCAATGCTGGACAGGGGCCTTTTCTGATTGGTGATTACAATAATTCTTGACAGCAAATAATCTACTTCAAAATTAGGGATACCTCAAAAATTACTCGTCAGATCTCGCTCTTTAAGTGGGATCACATGACAACCACCAGCTTTCGATAAAAAAAACATCAAAATCGGTTAATCCAGTTGAAAGTTCTGAGGTAACAAACATAAAAAAATACAGTCAAATTGAATACCTTCGCCTTTTTTGAAGTCGGATAAAAAGGGCCTTGGTTATTCTCAATCATTCTGTCCACCTGATGAGGGGATATTACAGATAGGTACATAAAATTCATAAAGAGCGCGATCAGCAGACGAGGGGACAAGTACATCAAGAATATCTGCGCCCTATGAATATCGGTATAATAACGAAATAATAGGGATGTTGACAAAGGCGATCCCCAATTTTCGGCCCCGAACCATATGTAATCTGTGTTAGAACATCGGACTAGACAAGAGTAAACTATATACCAAAAAATTCGTCTTATTTATAAGATAAACATATTTAAATCTTAGCTTCAGCTGCTCTTGCCAAATGAACAAAATAATGCAAAAAAGTTTTCACAGTATTTACCTCATTACATACGATTTTATAATCGATTGAATCGATTGATAATTATCGATTGATGGAACATAATAATATATTTTATGTATTATTTAGTGATTATAATTATAATATTAATTTATTTTTTACATATTTTCGTATTCCATATAAATCAAAACTATGTAATATATTATAATTACCATTCAATCGTTACGGTAATTTTATTAAATTACATTTCGAATATTTTGACATCGATTAATCGATTGACAACAATGATGATGTAATCCCTAATAATGTCATTTTGGTAACCATAGTATTTATAAATAACACCACTGTATTGTCATATTTGTCATCGATCTTTTATCTTTCTACGCGTGTTCTTGTATATTTTTACTATCAAATATTTTCAGCGTATTTGGAGTCCTATTTACTATTGAAACTCATCGACACGTACACAGTGATTTTAATTTTCTATAGTATTCGCTTTCGTACTTGTGTTTTGGTGAATGTGTTTCGCAGTTTCGCTACAATTTCTTGCAAACCAATACTATATGAATATGGACTCCTTAATCGCCTGTTTTGTGACTGAAAAAGGTTCAGAATAAGTCCTGAACACTGGATAACGTACCCTATACATCTTTAGAAGATCAGGAAGTTGCTGTGGCCATACTTACAATGAGTATATTATGGTATCTTGATTGGGCAAGGTACTAACGAAATATAACGCCTCCTGCACAACTACACGAAATATTAATGTATTATAATGATAACTAATAAAATCTCTTGAAATATGCAATAGCTTTTATTATACAACCTTTTTATGACATTCGTTTTGGGTGAAAACCATTGAAGTAGTAGATATTATAATAGACACCCGCCAACGTAAGTGTAACATACACATTAAATAGCACTGTGACACGAGTATAATCATAACCTATAATTAAGGTGATTCATTCTAGGATTTCCTTAGTTGGCCATTGCTGGCAGCCGTGAAAATTGGAGAAATTAAACTTTTTGCAATAATCTAATTAACAGCCAATTTCCAGTCTTGTCTACTTAGGCCTGAGTTTCTATGGAAACTGGGGTTCTCCTTTAGGATTCAGTTTTATTTTATAGATAGAACCTCAATATTCACGAAAAAAATATTATAAAAATAAAAATCTTCAATTTAAAAACAAAAATTGAAAACAAAAATAAAATAATTATCAATTTTCCACCTATTTCCTATCTGTAATTATCTATTTTCCTATCTGTCTACTGAAGTTTGTTGAATTTCCATATAAAATGGGAATTAAAGTCAACGTTCATCAGGCCTATGTTTAATCGAAAATGTCATCATCTAATGTCACATAATCCGTCGTCATGTCTCCAGATGTACTTATATGTATGTAAGCTTGTTGATAATAATGCTATACGTAAAACATAAACAATAAACTACCTTGTTTATTCCAGTAGATTATAATAAGCGATGACTTAATGTATAGGTATGTATAATTCCTGATACAACATCGTGCAAGTTTGTTGTAGTCCATTGAAAAGTTACATTTGGGGTTGCGTTTTTTAGAGGACGCAATTTTATTTTTTTGATGTGTAGGGGGGGTCAGTGTAAAGCTAAAACCAAGTATGTGGGGTCGCCACCCTTGTCCCACGGCCGCCATCTTGAAAATAGGGGTTGGAATGGTTTTTACGGTATATCTCTTAAACTATTTATTTGAGAAAAAAAATTTGTTAACATTTTTTGTTGCAAATTAAATTCTCTACAACTTTGGTCCACTAACTTTTTATCGTAGAACTATAAATAAAAAAGTTATAAGCGAAAATCTTCAGAAATTCGAGAAAAAAATTTATATTTTTCGATGTAACTTTTTTTTATCATTTTACGAAAAAATGATATCTGACCACTTTTGTAGATCGTTTTTTGAGGAACAACTTTTATTTGCATCATTTTTTCATTAAGTTAAGCTAAGGTTTTACAGCGCTCCGAAGTGAGTACTATTTTTTAGTACTCTTAACTATACCTATATTATACGTGTGTACTAATAATATGTCATCAGTTATTTTTTTTTATTTTGTTAATAGAACTTTTTTAATTACAAATTTTGCAATATTATTAATAATTAATTATTGACTCTTTTCCCCACCACCCACGAGGTAGAGTCTAGAGGCGCGTTTTTTTTTACGTGGTATCCCCAATAGGCATAATCCACGGTGATTTTCTAAATTATAACTACTCCGTCCTCAGTCGTTTCGATGGATCAGGCTGCGGCTCAGCATCTAATCGGCTTTCTGATCCAACTCCAGGTAGCAGAGGAGAAATAAATGAAGCAGGTCGAGTTGCTGCAATGATAGAGTGAGCAATTGATGTGCACTTTCTTTCCGCTGCATTTAGTGACTTGCGTTTAGATTGGCAAATAATTCCTTTCAATAAAACTGATAAAGTTTCGGGAATTAGAGTATTAACATCCTTTAGAAAACTATCAGAAGGTGGATACTCTTTTGTCTCGTAACACTGTGAACGAATATCTTCCAAAATAATAGCAGCTGCATCTCTAACTACTTGTAGTCTCTCTTCACGAACATCATTTTTTTTGTGAGAAAGCGGTTTGTTTGATATAATTTTATAAATGAACCCTTTAAAACAGACTATACAATCGTGACCGGATTCGTTAAAAAATACAATTTCATCCTTGTACTTTGCTTTCAATCGTTCAATGATTGTACGCTTCTGAGGAATGTACTCTCCTGTAATCGATTTCATTAAATCCGTCATGAGGAATTGACACTCTTCACTATTTTCATGCAAGTAAGAAAAAACATCCGCCATTGCTGCGTCAATATTATTTTTGCGTTCATCCTTTTTATTTTCGACCGACCATTTTTTGGAATACAATTGCTTGCTGCAGTTGTTATGATACTTTGCTCCAACTTCCACTAAACTGGGAACATTAGCAATGCGATTAGCAATGTCCATTGCAACGTCATCGGAACGTCTGTTTATAAGGTCCATCATACTCGTTTTTGTACTCTCATTACGTACAATACAAACCCGCGGTTGTCGGCTTGTACGCGAAACACTTGGATCCTGAACCGGTTTGGCACAAATGAAACAATTGTTCGCAAAATCAAAGTCTGGCACTGGAGTTTCTGAAACTGAAGATAAACTACTGGAGCTGCTGCTGCGACGACGAACAACATTATCAGTTCGATTATCCACGTAATAAAAATAACACGTAACATGTACAGTAACTTCCGAAACAGTCCGTAATAATTTTTCATTAACCTCATCATTTTTTGCTACAGCTCGGTCTAGTAAAGTTTTTACACCTTTTGCCTTCACAGTTCTTATTTTATTTTCACCTAAAGGTTTTTTACAAATAAAACAATCACTCATGATGGAATAATAAAAAAAAGCACGCCTGAAAAGTCTAAATGCTAATAAAAAAAATATAGTTATCACTGAAGTTTAAATCGTATCTAAAATTATTCGAAATCGTCTTCACAATTAAAAAAAGAATAAAATACATCCGCACGTGGAGAAATGTGTAGCACAACTAAAAGATATAGGTTAAGCGACAACTTCAACACAATGTTTTGAGAGCTATTCTTACAATAACAGAGGTTAGGAATAATAATAACAATAGCAGGCAGCTGTTCTTTTATTCCCTCATGCTCACTTGGGTATTTTCTACCTGAACAGTATTCTCGGTAACGGCTATCAGATTTAAAATTATTTTAAAAATCAATAATTGTTAAATTCTGTTATGGAGTGAAAAAGAGTCAATAATTAATTATTAATAATATTGCAAAATTTGTAATTAAAAAAGTTATAATAACAAAATAAAAAAAAAATAACTGATGACATATTATTAGTACACACGTATAATATAGGTATAGTTAAGAGTACTAAAAAATAATACTCACTTTGGAGCGCTGTAAAACCTTAGCTATTGACTTAATGAAAAAATTATGCAAATAAAAGGTGTTCCTCAAAAAACGATCTACAAAACTGGTCAGATATCATTTTTTCGTAAAATGATAAAAAAAAAGTTACATCGAAAAATATAATTTTTTTTCTCGAATTTCTGAAGATTTTCGCTTATAACTTTTTTATTTATAGTTCTACGATAAAAAGTTAGTGGACCAAAGTTGTAGAGAATTTAATTTGCAACAAAAAATGTTAACAAATTTTTTTTCTCAAATAAATAGTTTAAGAGATATACCGTAAAAACCATTCCAACCCCTATTTTCAAGATGGCGGCCGTGGGACAAGGGTGGCGACCCCACATACTTGGTTTTAGCTTTACACTGACCCCCCCTACACATCAATTACCTTCCCATTAGATTAGCATTACTTGCTGTCAAGTGACGAGTGTTGTAAAAGTTCCCGATTTATCGGGAGATCTACTGATTTTGGTTATCGTCTCCCGATATCCCGTTTTAGCGACCGTTTCTCCCGATTTATTGCATTTTCTACCAATGTAATATAATATTGAAAATTAAAATAGAAAATAGTGTTATAAATACAAAAAACAAAAGAAACTGAGTCGCTCAATGAAAATACAGAAGAATTTTGGGCAAACGTAGGTACATATTATAGCATAAAACGTGGTCATGGCTCACGAAATCGTGTTCTAATATTTTTTCCAACTGAATCAATTACAGGTCTATTACACACAAAAAAATTAAAAATACAAAAAACCCGACTGCGTATAAAACATGTGCGACATATTGAGGATAAGTTTTGTAAAATGGATGGAAGCTTAGACGCGGAAATTGATAAATTTATTATAGAATTGAAAGACGAGTGTGATACGGAATCTGAGAGCAGTTTTGATGATTCATGTTCGTCCGATAGTGATTATTTATCATTAGGCGTGCGTTTGGATCATTCGTATGCCAACCCAATTTAAAGCAATTCAATTTGTTGTAATTTTAATATAACTACCGAGATTGTGAACTGATTAGTTAGGAGACTGTAAAATAAAACATTATTTTATTTGAACGTGTATCATTTTTACTATCGTTACTTTTGGATCAACCTAGTAAATAATATTTATATACATCAGAAGAAACATGTAATATTTCAAGTTAGGGAATCGTACAAACTAAACATTACAACACACAGCTAAGGTTAACCAACTTAATAAATTAATAATGTAGTTTTTATAAAGAAGAATATAAACGCGTATTTTTTTTATTTTTTTTTGCTTAAAATAAGTTAATGCTTGACCACAATCCCACCTGATGGTAAGTGGAGATGTGGTCCAGGGTGGTGAGCGCACTAACTTAATAGAAGCCTATTCACTCTTTTTTTGAAATCATCCACGCGTATAAACAAAATTTTGATATTAATAATCGCCAAACAAAAAGAATGTATCAATTAATTACGCCTTCGTTCCGCCAAAGTAAAGTGCAACGATCTTTCATAGGGCTTGGTGTACATTTCTATAATAAAATCCCAAAATTAATACGTGACTTGCCAATAGAATCTACGAGTTTAATGGTTAAAACTAAGTTGGCGGGTGTCTATTATACTATCTACTACTTAAATGGTTCTTACCCAAAACGAATGTCATAAAAAGGTTGTATAATAAAAGCTATTGCATATTTCAAGAGATTTTATTAGTTATCATTTATATTAATATTTCGTCTAGTTGTGCAGGAGGCGCTATATTTCGTTGGTACCTTGCCCAATCAAGATACCATAACATACTCATTGTAAGTATGGCCACAGCAAACTACTGATCTTCTAAAGATGTATAGGGTACTTTATCCAGTGTTCAGGACTTATTCTGAACCTTTGTCAGTCACAAAACAGGCGATTAAGTAGTCCATATTCATATAGTATTGGTTTGCCAGAAATTGTAGCGAAACTGCGAAAACACATTCACCAAAACACAAGTACGAAATCGAATACAACAGCAAATTAAAATAACTGTGTGCGTGTCGATGAGTTTCAATAGTAAATAGGACTCCAAATAGGTACGCTGAAAATATTTAATAGAAAAATACAAAAAACCACGCGTAGAAACATGAAAGATCAATGACAAATATGACAGTACAGTGGTGTTATTTATAAATACTATGGTTACCAAAATGACATTATTAGGGATTACATCATCTTTGTTGTCAATCGATTAATCGATGTCAAAATATTCGAAATGTAATTTAATAAAATTAGCGTAACGATTAAATGGTAATTCTAAATATATTACATAGTTTTAATATGTATGGAATACGAAAACATGTAAGAAATAAATTAATATTATAATTATAATTAACAAATAATACATAAAATATATTATTATATTCCATCAATCGATTATTATGAATCAATTCAATCGATTATAAAATCGTTTGTAATGAGGTAAATACTGTGAAAACTTTTTTGCATACAGAAAAAATACAGAATTGAGCTAACTTCACGATGCAGAATTTAGGTGTCGGTGTGCGCGCGCATCGTAGAAATTCACTCTCATCATTTTTCACCATCGCGCCAAAAGAAGTATAACTTCAAAAAGGTTGTATAATAAAAGCTATTGCATATTTCAAGAGATTTTATTAGTTATCATTTATATTAATATTTCGTCTAGTTGTGCAGGAGGCGCTATATTTCGTTGGTACCTTGCCCAATCAAGATACCATAACATACTCATTGTAAGTATGGCCACAGCAAACTACTGATCTTCTAAAGATGTATAGGGTACTTTATCCAGTGTTCAGGACTTATTCTGAACCTTTGTCAGTCACAAAACAGGCGATTAAGTAGTCCATATTCATATAGTATTGGTTTGCCAGAAATTGTAGCGAAACTGCGAAAACACATTCACCAAAACACAAGTACGAAATCGAATACAACAGCAAATTAAAATAACTGTGTGCGTGTCGATGAGTTTCAATAGTAAATAGGACTCCAAATAGGTACGCTGAAAATATTTAATAGAAAAATACAAAAAACCACGCGTAGAAACATGAAAGATCAATGACAAATATGACAGTACAGTGGTGTTATTTATAAATACTATGGTTACCAAAATGACATTATTAGGGATTACATCATCTTTGTTGTCAATCGATTAATCGATGTCAAAATATTCGAAATGTAATTTAATAAAATTAGCGTAACGATTAAATGGTAATTCTAAATATATTACATAGTTTTAATATGTATGGAATACGAAAACATGTAAGAAATAAATTAATATTATAATTATAATTAACAAATAATACATAAAATATATTATTATATTCCATCAATCGATTATTATGAATCAATTCAATCGATTATAAAATCGTTTGTAATGAGGTAAATACTGTGAAAACTTTTTTGCATACAGAAAAAATACAGAATTGAGCTAACTTCACGATGCAGAATTTAGGTGTCGGTGTGCGCGCGCATCGTAGAAATTCACTCTCATCATTTTTCACCATCGCGCCAAAAGAAGTATAACTTCAAAAAAATAAAATTGCGTCCTCTAAAAACGCAAGGTAAGGCCTAAAAAATGTAACATTTCAATGGACTATTGCATCAATAATCGAATTAAGTAGAACTCCACTCTGTCATTATACTAATGGACCGTTGAGCAATGTCGTAATGGACGAAATGATCGTAATAATTATTTACTACCTTAGTACATTAGTCATAGGAATGTACGTATATACAGGATATAGGAAACGGGTCTACTTGTTTAGACGAGACGGAGTTTTATACTCGTAGTACCTATCTGTCGAATACTAATAGGATAATATCCAAAATGAAGTCATTAAAAATTAAAGGATATTAACACATGCATAAAAATTTATACACGTATTAAATTATGATAGTTCGTTCCAAAATTCATCATAAGCTGACTGTCCCTGCCAGAGTTGGCTCCTGATAAAGGAACTCCTCAATGGTAACAGCAGCACAGTCGTATTTTTTTTGCTTCGGTGCACTAACCCTTTAAAAGCTTGGTTTTAGTTTTTTTAAACTATTAATAATTATTATTTACTAAAATAAACACGTAGGCGACGTCACTGAATTGATGATGTGCACAAAAGACGCGTATCGCTAAGTAGCGATCTCTTTGAAGTAACTTTTGCGGAAATGACAAAGGAAAAGGAACAAAATGAACAGGTAGAGTGTATTGTGAATATTTTATAACATTCTATTTACGAGTGTAAAACATGAATAACCCATACATAATGAAGTATGAATGCGTGTGTTACATATTATTATGATAACAATCCAACGTATGAAATAAAAGACAAAGCAATAAGTAGAAAAGATTAGCTCAGTGTGATTATATAAATATGATTTTTAGTTTAACAAAAACTGATATTTAAAATACAAAAATATAAAAAAAAAGTTTCTAAGTTTTATGAAAAACATTTGCAACGTGAAAAAACGTCATTGTAATTATTTTTAAATATTTCCTACTTTCTTCTTCTGTACATATTTGTCTCATATTCTCTCACTCTATTTATCATTCTCCTCATTGCCCATGACATTTTCAGCATTCTTCATAGCATCTAAAACTGAACAGCAAACCCATTCTGGCATTCAGCATCCCCATATCATAATATGAAACGCACGCATTTCTTCACTACAAATCACAAATTCCTACATATTCAGGGAGCAATTTTTCTTCCGTGACAATTTTTAGATTTCCATTCTGCTAACATGACGATGTCCCTGCCCACATATTTCATTTGACCAACCCTATTGAGTGTGAAAAATTAATCATACGAAAAGTGAACAATTACTCTTCTCCCCTATGCACGCGCGGATTACAATCAGTGGCCTGTGATATTATTACGGGGTCTTTTTTAAATGTGTCGCTTTTATGAATTTGAAAAAGGAGTATGATTAGTTTTTCTCGCTCAAAATCGGCTTCGCAATGGGTAACATTCTCACGGTGAGATATTAATTTATGCCCAGTTTCTGCAGTGTGTGACACAAAAATAAATAAGATTTTAATCGATGAAAATACAGTTGTTTTTAAACGTTGTGATTTAATTATTGAAATATGATGTGCATGGTGCAGTAACTATTTTGAACGACACATGGCGTCCACAACAGCCATTGTTCGACCAGCCTTTTGCCTTATGCTGCAAGCAAGTGCGTTTGACTCTTATATTATACCAAGTAATATTTTCGTTAAGACTGTTATCTTACGATAACAATCGGGACCGACAGCTTTACGATTCCCCCGAATCCAATCTGTTCTACAGTTATTGGAGCTTCATACACTCCCGAATAACAATTTTTTTTTTGACTTATTTCCAATGATAAATGCCGTCAACTGCTTAAAACACAAAAAAAATAAACAGTCTTACTTACTCAAATTACAGGTAATACCAACTTAATATCCACCCAAAAATAGTTATGCGAGAGCTCATCAACTTGTAATGTGTTTTTGACGACAAAAAAGGAATCATTTGAGTATATGGGGCCGGGTATGAATAGACAACTCCGGGCCATTTCACGTCGTAAGGTACATTTGGTCGCTCGGCATATTTGACGGAGGCTCGCATAAAATTCTTCGTCCCGTATAAAAATTCATAAGGGTATATCACCTTTAGGCGGACCTTTAAAAATTTTCTGAATTTTTGCTGAAATTATATCGATAGGGAAAACCGATGGAAAGCTGTTTAATCTTTAGCCTTTAATGCTTCGAATCAGTAACGTAGAAGTATGTAAGTTTAGCAAGTATATTAAATTTGAATATATAAAACACAAAAAATGTTTGTACGGATGTCCTTTATAGACTCTGAAACCAAACGATATGTCTCAAAATGGTTTCATTTGAAAGGCAATAATCCGAAGGTGGTTTGAGACTACTAAAATAATGGATTAGACACATTGGGTCCATTGATAAAGTTATTTTCCATTTTTCACATACAACAATTTGAAGATAATATTAATAATGGCGCATCAACGTCAATACAAAAACGTTGATCTGTCATTCTCATTGGATTTTTTTAGCGTAGTGGAACACGCCGGATATCCACTTTTTTTTTAAGTATAGATTTGTTAGTGCTTTACTATAAACAACTTTTACAAGGATCAATTCCTGATAATCTCCAAACACAGCAGGAGCTCGATTCAATTTCCCATGCTTCCCTAACGCAGTAAAGATTCAACGAGAGCTATCTCATTTTCGTAGGCATGTTTTACGGTCACTATTATGGACTTCCTACCGCTTTACCATTTTCACGAGTTGGTAATACAATGCATACAACGCATAACGCTTTCGGAGTGAGAATGATTTGAATAATGAGCATGCAACTTGGTGTAAAATGTTTAACAAAATTTTACTGATTAATAGTAAATTTCATCAAAGAATTGTATTTTTTTTAAATATTGATATTTTGATATTAATGGATTATACCACCATCATTTTGTCTTTATTATTTTGTTTACAACTTGTGACAAAATAATAGCGGTATTGCTGTATAGGCTGATATTTTATCTCTCATTTAACTCTATCTTTCATCTAACTCTAATTCATCTCATAAGATTATTCATTTAAATTTTACAATTTTTTAAATAAAACTAAATCCCGCTTTTCAAAACTTCTTTTCCGACCTGTGTACACAATATCTTTGTACACATACACGCATAATCACACAAACATAGAACTGTAATTAGTAGTTACCTAGTAATAAGATTGTTTATGTTACTTCATAAACAATTATGACTAACTAGTTATACCATTTATCAATTAGGCCGCAGGAGCGCGCTGGTAACCATTCATTTTCATTTCATATAACTCACAACTGTAACTCAAACCTACATAGTGCACCAAGCTTTCACACAGCATTATTTTAACATGTGTTGTAGACATTTGTAAGTCATGTTGTTAAAGTGAATAATGTTTTTGATAGGTTAATAATAATACTGATAATATAATCTATATTAGTCTCTTACGACACCCTAGTATTGCCGGGATGGGCTTAGACTCAATATTCTAAGGCCATTGGACGACTGTATTGATTGTTCGAGAGGGGTTAAATGCACAAATGCACAGTCCATAGAGGTATTTTCTTATAATGCTGATACAGAATAATTTTATCTAATACATACTTAAATCTATGTGTCAATTCATTCTCTGACCCGGCAGGATACACTTTTTTATGTAGAATAATACTTGTTACGGGGTGTTTATAATTAGTGATGTTTTTATATTATGGCATCGGTGACACAAGAAATCCTAGTACTTGAGTATCTGTCCATAAATGTTTTACTTATAAACTTTTTTTAATGTTAAAAAATGAATTAAATAATTAAATATATACAATTTGAAATTTGCCAATAAGCAAATTTTAAACCACAAAAAATATCTTTCAAATTTTGCTATTGCTTCAATTTTTTTAACCGAACAGAACGTTGCTATCATTTAATTATATTTTGATCAGTATTTTTCCTACAGGAATTAAATTTGAACATAGGAATTTGATCTACCTGGGACATCATCTTGTATTATTGAATAGATATAATATACGAACTACAAAGAAAGATTCAATGTTCTGAGCTCACGAGAAATGCATTTGCCGACAACGGTCACATTCTCGCAGGCATGAAGCGTGTGACGATCACGACATAGGCTACTTTATGCCTCCTTAAAAGCCATTTTATTAAATGTCTATGCACAATGCTTTACAACGAGTAATATAAGTATTATTTTATATGGTTTCTTGAGTGGCGTTTCTACTTTAAATAAAACATAATCTAAAATTTTAATTTTAATGTATATCTATGCCAAATTACAGCGTTCTAGCACTGAGGGTCTCGGCGCTTTGCTTTGGACGGACGGACGGACGGACATGACGAAAATATAAGGGTGCCGATTTTACTTCAGAGCCCTTAAAACAGAAAAAGTAAATCCGACCAATAATTTTAATCCTTTAAAAGTATTTCCGTATAAATTCAGCTTTGAAACTGAAATAGAAAAAAACCTAAACTGTTTGATCTCCGCCCAGCGAATACAAGCAAAACTTTTTTATGGAGAGCTTTAAAAATATAGTATCGATTCGTTCAGGACAGCGCGTGTTCCGATCGACAGAGGCGGGAAATAGGCTACACTGCAAACAGAACATTTCAGTTGGACTACATCGCTGGATGCACTTGGATCCCGTTTGAAATATATAACTTTTACAGCTCCACTCGGTCGCACGTGAGGCCGGTGTTTAAACACCTTTGCGAATTTGCAACATATAATATGACGCCTTGTGAGAAATGTTCTTAGAGGACAATGACTTGATATGGAGTAGAATTAGGTAATCTATACTTCTATACTTCTATACTAATATTATAAATGCGAAAGTAACTCTGTCTGCTACTCAATAACGCCTAAACCACTGAACCGAACTTGATGAAATTTAGTACAGACATATAATTGAGCTCGGGAATGAACATAGAATACTTTTTATCCCGGAAAATAGACCTGTTCCTGAGGGATAACTCTTCCACGCCAAAACCACTGAACCGATTTTGATGAAATTTGGTACAGATATAGAATTGAGCTTGCGAAAGGACATAGGATACTTTTTATCCCGGAAAATAGACCTGTTCCTGAGGGATAACTCTTTCAAGCCAAAACCACTGAACCGATTTTGATGAAATTTGGTACAGATATAGAATTGAGCTTGCGAAAGGACTTGGATACTTTTTATCCCGGAAAATAGACCTGTTCCTGAGGGATAACTCTTTCAAGCCACTAAACCGATTTTGATAAAATTTGGTACAGATATAGAATTGAGCTCGGGAATGGACAAAGGATACTTTTTATCCCGGAAAATGGACCTGTTCCTGTGGGATAACTCTTTCAAGCCACTAAACCGATTTTGATGAAATTTGGTACAAATATAGAATTGAGCTCGGGAATGGACATAGGATACTTTTTATCCCGGAAAATAGACCTGTTCCTGTGGGATAACTCTTTCAAGCCACTAAACCGATTTTGATGAAATTTGGTACAGATATATCGACGTCCCCGGGGAATAAAATGGTAATAGAGAAAAGTAAATTTTACAGGAGAAGCAAAAAACCAGTTTTGTTTTATCGTAGGCAGTATAATGATTGGGTATCTTTGAATTATACGTCAAAACGTGCGTTATTTTTTCTGGAATTACATTCCATAAAAATAATAATAAAATAATATATATCTTTTTAATTATCACCAAAAAACAATAATACTGTTATCGTATTTAATTGTGTAGCACGTAAGTGTATATAACAATTTTATTCCCGTAAAACTCTATCATGCTATCGACAGTTTTCATCACTTACGATACACTTTTATTGAACTTTTATGAATTAATTGTAAATGTATTAAACTATTACAATTTTCTTCCGGTCAAAGTTAATACTCATCTTTGAAGTATTGAAATGTAACAATTTTATTTAGAGAAGAATAAAACGGTATACGCGTCTTACTGTTCTTAAGAGACTAGTAGTTGTTCAGTAATATATGATTACGACTTTATTATGGGCTATAATTTGTACATGACTTCCGAGGAATAAAAATAAAATGGCTCTAATTTTATGAAATTCAAAGATAAAAATCTAAATAATATTTAGCAGATGTATATTGACTCGTAGATGCCAAAAATGAAAAAAAAATTTTTTTCGGTAACCGTCGATACCATTTTATTCCCCGGGGGCGTCGATATAATTGAGCTCGGGAAAGGACATAGGATACTTTTTATCCCGGAAAATAGACCGGTTCCTGAGGGAAAACTCTTTCAAGCCACTAAGCCGATTTTGATGAAATTTGGTACAGATTTAGAATTGAGCTCGGGAAAGGACATAGGATACTTTTTATCCCGGAAAAAAGATCTGTTCCTGAGGGATAACTCTTTCAAGCCACTAAACCGATTTTGATGAAATTTAGTACAGATATAGAATTGAGCTCGGGAAAGGACAAAGAATACTTTTTATCCCGGAAAACAGACCTGTTCCTGAAGGATAACTCTTTCAAGCCACTAAGCCGATTTTGATGAAATTTGGTACAGATATAGAATTGAGCTCGGGAAATTACATAGGATACTTTTTATCCCGGAAAATAGACCTATTCCTGAGGGATAACTCTTTCTCGCCTAAACAACTGAACCGATTTTGATGTTTGGTACAGATATAGAATTGAGCTCGGGAAAGGACATAGGATACTTTTTATTACGGAAAACAGACCTGTTCCTGAGGGATAAGGTCAAATTTTGTTATATGTAGTTGATAGATTCGTTATTTATGAAGCGATTTTTATGACTCTTTTTAGGGTTCCGAAGTCAAAACAGAATTGTCATAGTTTCATCATGCCCGTCCGTCCTTCCGTCCATCCGTCCGTCCGTAGCATAGCGCAGAGGCCCTTAGTGCTAGAAAGCTGTAATTTAGCAAGGATATACATGTTTATTTAAACTTTAAACTGGTAGAATAACATTTTTAAAAATATGTTTTTAGGATACCTACCTCTCCTAGAGGTAATATGAGGATATTTTTTTTCCGTCACGCACGTGCGGGGTATCGTGAAAAAGGTCTCTCAAAAATAATATGGGTCTGCTAAGTCCATTTTTCGATTGAGGGGTCTGTTTGAGAAATATTCGTAAGTGTTGGACACGTAAAAAAATTCATGGCAATACCATTAAGATGAATTAAAAAGGAAAACTATCATGGCTATATTATAAGCATACGTAGTTATTGAGTTCTATAAACTTAGAACTTCGGAACCCTATATTACCAGTGACCTGACACGCTATTAGCCGGTTTTTTAACCAACTTCAAAAAAGGTTCTCAGTTCGACTGTTATAACAAAAATTAACTTTAACATAATTTGAAAAATCAATCTTTAAAGGGTTAATTCAGGGAATGTTTATACGAAACTTCGTCATTTTTAGGGTTCTGAAGTAAAATCGTGACCCTAATAGCTTCGTCATATCCGTCCGTCAGTCTGTCCGTCTGTCCAAAGCAAAGCGCCGAGACCCTTAGTGCTAGAAAGCTATAATTTGGCATGGATATACATATTTATTAAAACTCCAAAATTGTAGAATAAACTACTGAAAATAATTTTTTTTCGGGGTACCTCCACTACAGGTAACGTGAGGATTAATTTTTTATTTATCCCTATAGTGTGGGGTATCGTTGAAAAGTTTTTTCAAAAATATTATGGGTGTTTTGAGACCATTTTTGGATGTAGGGCTCCGTTTGCGAAATACGTATATTTGGCTTGAAAGTGCTAATTTTGCGTACCCAAGTCAAGTCAAGTGTCCCCCCAACGGCTAAACGGTTGGAGTTGGACAAGTGAAAAAATTCTCAAAAATAGGTTATACGATGAATTTATAAGGAAAACTATCAAGACTATGTTAGCATAAGTAGTTAATGAGTAATAGTCAATAAACTTACTACTTTGGAACCCTATATTGCACGTGGCCTGACGCACTTGCCTGGTTTTTAAGTTAAAACTGTGAAAGTTGGTAGTTAGTATGTAATCTTACATAAAACAAAAATAACTGTAACATGATTGTTTGGTAATAAATTCCCTAAGTGCTAAAACTAGAGGTTGTAAGTTTAGAGTAACTTTGGAGTAAGAAGTTGTAAAACGAACAGATGAGTTACCTCATGGTAAGTGGTCACTTTCGCCAATGAACATTAGCAACGCTAAAGGAATCACTGATTTGCTGCTGCCCAAAAAGAAAAGAAAGATATGTTTTTTGTGTATTCTGTAAAATTACAATGTAAAAAATTCAAAAACTCTCAGGCCCTGACTTAGATAAACCTCTAAATTCTAAAAAGTTCAATTATTTTGGGACCTTTCCTATGGGTGGGTCATTAATGGCTCACTACTGAGCACTCACTCTTGAGGACGCCTAGAGCATACTCCACCACTTTGCTCCAGTGTGGATTGATGGAGGGATTAGAAATCAACCCAAGTGTCGGAAGTCATTACGCCGGGCGAGGACCTTCAATATGTCATAACGACTGTTATCTTACGACAACAACCGGGACCGACAGCTTTACGTGCCCTCCGAAGCTCGGAGAGCTCAAGAATTTTTTGCCACTAGCGGTCACCTATCCAACTACCGACCGCGCTCGCTATTGTTTAACTTCATCGATTACTATTAGAACCGACACAAGCCGCTGCGCCCGGGCTATAAATGCTTCTCCCGATGGGTAATTAATGGGTTGTAAGAACATGTCACTTTTGCTGTAATTTTGGTGAAGAGTTTAGTATCTTGCTGACTACCAACCACGCTACAATATCAGATCGTAGTTATCATTTCATTATCAACACTAAAGATTTGTTTAATATTTTACTCATTTACATAATACGATAATATGTACTAAGTGTAGGTGTTTTAGATTCAACCCATAATGGACTATTACAAGGCACGGGTCTCCTCTCTTCATAGTATGGACAAGTTTGTTGTCAATTTATGAAAAACATGTTTTATAATGAAGGGATCTTTATTTTCGGCGTACGAAGTCGCGGGTAACAGCTAGTCTTATATATAAAATTCTCGTGTCACAATGTTAGTTACCATACTCCACCGAAACAGCTTGACCGATTTTTATGAAATTTTATATGCATATTCAGTAGGTCTGAGAATCGGCTACTAGCTATTTTTCATACCCTTAAGAGATAAGGGTTGTCCACCCCTAACATTTTATTTTTATTTTTTATAATATGGCATGAAAAATACATACAACCTTAAATTTTCATCCTTCTATCACCAACCCCTATTTTTTAATAGTCATTTTAGTAATTTAATCATTTTTCATCCCGCTCGATAACTGATCAATTGTTAGGCGATACGAAGTTCGCCCGGTTAGCTAGTCTAACATATAAAAATGTCATGTTGTGGTCGCACTCCCCCAAAGTGGCTCGCTATATTTAAATGGTTTTTTGTGCATATTTGGTAGATATGAGAATAGTAATTACCCAGCCCTAATTCAAGCAAGCTGAATCAAGCAAGAGGGTGGTACTAATGGCATTAATGAACTTATTCAGATCAATATTAAAATATAATCCCTTCAAAGGGGCCCTAACACCAGCGGTCCGGATTTAGTCTTCTCTTAAGACAGCCATCCGGCGTGGGATTGGGTTTTCTAAGCCGCCCCAATACGGTTAAACTATAAATTCACTTAAGGGCAAGGACTATTTTTCCCGAAGTGAAACGAGGACGGGTTTTCTAGTTATTTAATAAAATACTTAACTGGCTAAACCACACTAGGACACGCCGCAAGAAGCGTGCTTTAGCGGTTAAATAAAGGAGTTCGTGGCCAACACCAGTAGTTTTTATTTTTAAATGCCTTCGATATGGCTTAACGACTGCTACCTAGTACTGTAACAATAACTGAACTAGCAGCTAGTCTGTCCTCCAAAGTGCGGAAGAGTTTTGTAAGAAAAAAAGAAGAAAATTTTGCCACTGAACGCGACCACACCTTTTTAGTCTGCAGATCAAGTGATCTAATTATTTATTTATTTATTTATTTAAAATTTATGTCACCTTATAAAAAAGGATGAACAAAGGGCAAACTTAATGCCTAATGGCATTGTCCACCAGTCAACCCTGGGTGGATGTGGAAAGAACTGATGGCAGGTGTTAAAACTACTTAAGAAGGAAAAAAAAGTGATGAAAAAGGAAAAAAGAAAAAAAAAAAAAGGGTGCGTGTACTTTTGTACGCGCGTGAGAAGTTATACTTCTTTGGCATGAAAAAAAAAATCAAAAAACAATATTAAAAAAACATTGTTCAAAATACAATATTCAAAAACAGCAATACTAAAAATAAAAATTAAATAATATTTTGAAATAATTTAATTTACGAATCTCTGTAGTCAAACTATATGTGTTAAGCGCCATCTGTGATTAATTTTGTAGTATATTCTAATATTACTTTGCAAAAACAAATCAATTGTAAATCTTTTTTTTCTGTTTTTACAATTGTAAAAACACCATCTATGTTCTATTACGAGAACTATTACGATACCATGCTGTAAAACCAGTTTTTGTGGGGGGGAGGGAATGAAAGATTTTATTCAGTTCAGTTGAAGAATAATTTATTTTCCGACAGGCATTAAACTATAATACAGATTAAGGAGAGAAAAAGAATGGGCTGCTAGTCCCAAAGACAAGTATCGATTACTATTTACTACAGTCCGTTCAGTTCACGGAACACAGAGACAAGAGGTGGAAGTGCGAAGTAGGCGGGGCACAGCGACTAACAGTAAGCGTAGCTCCGCTTACTTGCCCGCATAACATATCTGTCACTGAGCTGCGTCGGTTGTGCATTACATAAATTAAAATTTGACTTAAATTATAATAATATGACTTATTGTGCAATTTTGGGTGCAAAAATGATAGCAGAGCTAAGAATTTATTTAATGGCAGTGGTTCATACCACAGCCACCCACAGCTAAGCCTAGTTTTATATTTATTTTGTATTAATTCAAATTCAAAACATAAAATTAAAGGAAATAATACATTTTTATGATCAAAAAGCTACTCTATTTACACGGCAATAAGGTTATTTTTATGTTTTAAATGGTACTGCTACTCGACTATTGTTTTCCAGAACATTCTTTGAAAACATTCTTTGCTACTCGGGAAGGGATGGGATAAATTTATCGATATCGGTGTGTTGTAATTTTATTTACGATGTAATATTATACGACCAAGACCCGACTGATTAGGGTTTAAATGGCTATTTATAGAGAAAATATGTTCGTAACCTATAGTTAATACATATAAATAGTATAATGCCAGTTGGCAATCTCTAACAGTGAACTTGGTCAATATTATAATATTATTATGAATAATTATAATAATTATTTGAATATTATGCTTATTTTGGTTTCTATAGTTACTTCTTAGATTTCCTTAAGACGCATAGAGAAAAGAAGACTGGCTTAAAACTACTGGGCGGATCAATTGGTTCCCAGTAAAATCTAGTACCATGCTCAGAGCATTTTTTACATGAAGAATTCATAGTTTCAGTGACCGTCAATACGGTTTCCGCCACGGCAGATCAGCTGGTGATCTTTTAGTATATCTTACTCATTGCTGGGCAGAAGCAAAAAGGTTGTAAGTTTGGATGTTGCAATTGCGCTCAAAAAATTTTTGGACTAGCGGTCACCCATCCAACTACCGACCGCGCCCGCTGTTGCTTAACTTCTTCGATCGCTTAGGATCGACGTAATCCGCCGGGCTATGAGAGCTTCAAAGCTAGGAAATATAATTCCACGAAAATAAAGGTGTTTAAACTATTCCTTGGCGACACTAGATGGCGCAATTGGTTCTACTACTAAACGTTGTAGGTCGAACAAAAGGAGAATGCTCATTTAGTATGGAGAAATGACTGTACTGACTTTAACATTTTTGTGTCTTGTAAATTACACATACTAACTTTAGTCAGTGTTTATTAACCTACTATTGTAGGAAATACGAGATTTTCAACAAAATTAGTTTGAATTTAGGTTATAGTAAACTCACAGTAATATGGAGCCTATGCCGGCGTATTAAAGTCGATTGCGTATGTAATGTCGTTCTTTTAAGTTTCAAATTCATTTGACAGTCCCAAAACGCCATGTAGTTTATAATGTATTATAATCACAGAACACTATTACTCCTGGCTGATTATAATAATTTTCTAATTCATTTGACAGTCCCCTTAAGTCATCTATTGTTGTATCATAATCATAATGGAATCAATGCAACCTATTGACCCGAAGGATCTTAAAATATTTCTGATTGGCCCTTATCCAAACATAAATGGCCCAATGGTTTTCTTTTGTAAAACGGAAGTAAAGTTACTTATTAATTTCAGAAAATTATTCTCAAAGAGGATTTTTTTTAGAAAATACGGTATATATTTGAAATATTTTAATTTAATTTTTTGTCCAAAAATCATTGTGACACAATAATTTTTTTGAGAGTACTGGCTATGGGCATTCTTTTTTACCTTTTTTGTATAACGTTAAGGTTGAAATTCATCCTAATTCACATCATTGTTTTTATAGCTAAGCTACGTTGAGCTACATTGAAATTTCACTTATCGACATACTGTTTAGTTAGCTAACGTTAATATAAAAAAGCTACGCCCACGTCTACGCCTTGTAATAGATATAAGCTTTCAAAATTTTGAGCACGTTTTCACATACGCACACAAGTTGTACAAGAACAAGTACCAACATTACCTTGTAGTATACCAGTTTCGATAAATATCGATAATTGTCGATAACGCGGTAAAAGCACCACGCACATCCCTAGGCCTAATTAACCAAAAATATAACTTACCGCTATACATTTAAGGTTGATATTAGATTCCAGTCACGACATCTAGCGTTCAGAAGACGGTATTATTTAATCATTTTCCAATAAGATTGACATTGTAATACAACCAACTGCAATTCAATGTCAACCTTATTACTATATATTAAGTATAGAATTATTTATTACGTAGAATATTGCCATCTAGCGGTGTATAGCTGTGGTATAGCAGAACTTGAAAAGTATTATGATCTTAATTGATAAAGGTACTAAGTTCACTGAATATGACATTGAAAAATAAGAATTAACATCAAATATTAAAGTGAATTTTCAAACATAAATAGCAGGTTTCTCGGACTATTCGTAGTTGACAACTAACAACCAATCAAAATGTAAGTTTGTTAGTTGTAAGTAATACGATTATCCATTTACTTGTGTTTTTTTGGCTAGAACAGTTCCCATACTAATCAACACTTATACCATTTCCACTTCTTGTCTCTGTGTTCCGTGGTTCAGTTATTTTACCTCTGACAAGCTGTCATTACCTTCCCATTAGATTAGCATTACTTGCTGTCAAGTGACGAGTGTTGCAAAAGTTCCCGATTTATCGGGAGATTTACTGATTTTGGTTATCGTCTCCCGATATCCCGTTTTAGCGACCGTTTCTCCCGATTTTTTGCATTTTCTACCAATGTAATATAATATTGAAAATTAAAATAGAAAATAGTGTTATAAATACAAAAAACAAAAGAAATTGAGTCGCTCAATGAAAATACAGAAGAATTTTGGGCAAACGTAGGTACATAGATATTATAGCATAAAACGTGGTCATGGCTCACGAAATCGTGTTCTAATATTTTTTCCAACTGAATCAATGATAGGTCTATTACACACAAAAAAATTAAAAAATACAAAAACCCGACTGCGTATAAAACATGTGCGACATATTGAGGATAAGTTTTCTAAAATGGATGGAAGCTTAGACGCGGAAATTGATAAATTTATTATAGGATTGAAAGACGAGTGTGATACGGAATCTGAGAGCAGTTTTGATGATTCATGTTCGTCCGATAGTGATTATTTATCATTAGGCGTGCGTATGGATCATTCGTATGCCAACCCAATTTAAAGCAATTCAAATTGTTGTAATTTTAATATAACTACCGAGAATGTGAACTGATTAGTTAGAAGACTGTAAAATAATACATTATTTTATTTGAACGTGTATCATTTTTACTATCGTTACTTTTGGATCAACCTAGTAAATAATATTTATTTATATCAGAAGAAACATGAAATATTTCATGTTAGGGAATCGTACAAACTAAACATTACAACACACAGCTAAGGTTAACCAACTTAATAAATTAATAATGTAGTTTTTATAAGGAAGAATATAAAGGCGTATAAACAAAATTTTGATATTAATAATCGCCAAACCAAAAGAATGTATCAATTAATTACGCCTTCGTTCCATCTAAGTAAAGTACAACGATCTTTCATAGGGCTTGGTGTACATTTCTATAATAAAATCCCAAAATTAATACGTGACTTGCCAATAGAATCTTTCAAAAAACGTGTAAAAACACAATTGTTAGGCAAGGGATATTATAGTGTAGACGAGTATTTAAATGACAAAGACGCATGGAAATGATTAGCTCTGCAACCAGTTCCACTCAGAATAGTAAACTTTTGTATGATAATATCTTTTTTGTAATATTTTTTTAAAAGATGTGCTGAGGAGTTTATTTAGGCTTTTGTTCTCCTCCATGACAAAGCACCTTCCGAAAAGCCAAAAAATGACGTGCATAAGTGTATCAATGATACCTATATGAATAAAATATTTTGATTTTGACTTTAATAGCTAGATGTAAAATAACTGTGAACGGACTATAGACAAATCGAGTAATCATTACAAACGTAATAAAAAGTCAAAAATACTAACACTTAAACTACGAGTTTAATGGTTAAAACTAAGTTGGCGGGTGTCTATTATACTATCTACTACTTAAATGGTTTTTACCCAAAACGAATGTCATAAAAAGGTTGTATAATAAAAGCTATTGCATATTTCAAGAGATTTTATTAGTTATCATTTATATTAATATTTCGTCTAGTTGTGCAGGAGGCGCTATATTTCGTTGGTACCTTGCCCAATCAAGATACCATAACATACTCATTGTAAGTATGGCCACAGCAAACTACTGATCTTCTAAAGATGTATAGGGTACGTTATCCAGTGTTCAGGACTTATTCTGAACCTTTGTCAGTCACAAAACAGGCGATTAAGTAGTCCATATTCATATAGTATTGGTTTGCCAGAAATTGTAGCGAAACTGCGAAAACACATTCACCAAAACACAAGTACGAAATCGAATACAACAGTAAATTAAAATAACTGTGTGCGTGTCGATGAGTTTCAATAGTAAATAGGACTCCAAATAGGTACACTGAAAATATTTAATAGAAAAATACAAAAAACCACGCGTAGAAACATGAAAGATCGATGACAAATATGACAGTACAGTGGTGTTATTTATAAATACTATGGTTACCAAAATGACATTATTAGGGATTACATCATCTTTGTTGTCAATCGATTAATCGATGTCAAAATATTCGAAATGTAATTTAATAAAATTAGCGTAACGATTGAATGGTCATTCTAAATATATTACATAGTTTTAATATGTATGGAATACGAAAACATGTAAGAAATAAATTAATATTATAATTATAATTAACAAATAATACATAAAATTTATTATTATATTCCATCGATCGATTATTATGAATCAATTCAATCGATTATAAAATCGTTTGTAATGAGGTAAATACTGTGAAAACTTTTTTGCATACAGAAAAAATACAGAATTTAGCTAACTTCACGTTGTAGAATTTAGGTGTCGGTGTGCGCGCGCATCATAGAAATTCACTCTCATCATTTTTCACCATCGCGCCAAAAGAAGTATAACTTCAAAAACGAATACTACTTACGTACAATATACATATATACACTTATAAACTATACATACTATTATATTATACTATTATTTAATTATCTTAAGTAGGATCGACTGAAACTGCGAGGCTATGGGCGTTTCAATAAAAAAATATCTTACATACTCTATATAAAATGTAATTACAAATTCTTTGTAATTCCATTGTGTTCATGCTCCAGTTGATTTCAGTTTTTAATTCAACGTCTGTGGCATGTATGGTCACTTTACTGAAAGACCCTTCCGTTTTAGCCTGTCATTAAATCTTGGTGGCTTTTACGAGTACAACACTGAAAATGTCTTTTATACTGCGAATTTCAATAGCCTTTCCGAGAAAAATATCTATTTAGACCCTTTTAGACTATTCAAATAAGTATTTTACCCATGCCTGTTTAACTCGTAATTTGTGTACTAACAAAGGAAATTTAATATATCATTTTTATTTTTATACTTCCTTATTAACTGAACTTTGTTTTTATTTATATACCAAACGTGAAATATTAGATGCTCAGCTCAGTTTGAATAAAAGACAAAGGACAAATTGACTAAAATAAAATAAATATTACGATTAATGTTGATTTAAAGTAAATGTATTTTTAAATCTTCACTACTATTGATTTGTAGTAAATAAAAGCTTTTACCAGGAGCGTTACGTAACTAATGAATTAATATTTGTCTGTACTGTATATACTATACTAACAATTTCAAATTATGTGCCCATATTATGTGTTTCGACCCTCTACCGCTTAATATTTGGAAGCATCAGACAGTACAGAAGCAGCATCAGAGTGGGTGTTATTTGAAACTTTGAGACGGATCTATTGATACAAGATTTAATCAAAGTCGGACGAAGTGTTTCGGATCCACATCTCTACAAAGGAACAAACTTACACCTGCGTATAAATGAAATACTATTCGGAAGGTAGAACCTTTATGTGTAAAATGTTCAAAGCTTTCATCAATTATAAGTAACCGACAAAGTTAGCATCTTTGGGGGTAATTGGTTGGGTTAGCGGTCGCTAACAGTTAAAAAGGGTTGGGTGACCACTAGAAGCAAATTTGGTTGAGGGACCACGAATAACAAAATTGGCTAAGGTGACGGCTAGTAGCGAAATTGGCTGGGTGAACGGTAAAAGCAAAATTAGCTTAGTTATTGCTAGTATCAATATTGGTTGGGTTAGTAAAACTGAGGCGGTGAAATAAGCTAAGTGCCATTAGTAGCAAAACTGGTCGGATGACCGCATATACCAAATAAATAAAGCGATTCTAGTAGCAATATTGGTTGTAGGTGACTAATATTAATAAAATTGACTTGATGGCCACTAGTAGCTAAATTAGCTAGGTGACCATTAGTAGTAAAATTAGCTTATTAACTGCTAGAAGGAAAATTAGTTGGGTAACATAATAATTAAAAGTAACTGAACATTTAAAAGATTTACGGATTTATAAAGATCAAAAACAATTTTACAAGTGATATGTTCATAAACACCGGCAACAGTTTAGACATGAACACAAAACTTTAATAAAAAAAATTAATACAGAGGTAGTACTTTCTGAGATTTATACCATGCCATTTTCTGTAGGCATCTGAACTGAGGGCCCAATACATTTGCCCATAACATCTTTAATTCACGCTTAAGAAATTTATGAGTGTTTGCTTTAAGTTTTAACAAATTTTAACTAAATCCCCTATAAATTTGAATTTGCTCCGCCAAAAAAAATGGGTCCTCAATCCAGATGAAAACAAAAAATAACTATCACTATTTTTTATAATTATTCAATTTAATCCAAAGTTATCGATGTCAGTAATAATATGGCATGGCATAATAATATGGCAAACAAAACAAACTTAATTGAATTAAAAATATCGTTACTTGCATGTCAAAAGTAGAGACGCGTTCAAAGAACACAAAATAATTACGATTGCTTTTGATCGTGAATACAAATACTGGCAAAAGATAGCCCAAGGGTTGATCATTATCGATCAACTGACCGTTGGGCCCCTCAAAACTGAAAAGCGGGGGCCCCTTTGTAATCAAAACAGTAATCAAATGGCACGGTCGGGAAGAATGCGAGTTAAAACTTTATTTGAATTTTAAATACGACGATGAATACCAATTTCGTTAGTGAGCGTATTGATTTTGTGCTTAATAGGAAGACAACTGAAAAGGATTATCTCGAGTATTTTGTTCCCTATTCATCCAACATCCAACCCTCGTTCATTAGTTTTTGTAGAAATTTGTCCGCCATCTGCGAGTAACGTAACTGTTTTCATACTATAGTGGAATATGCAGATTATGGCGTGTTTTGTTACGAGTTTTGTGGAACGAAAGTGATATTCATTTTTAATGTAAACAGATGTTTGTTGTTCTACGATATTTGCTAAAAGGCTCATTTCTACGTTACTATTTATATATTTTTACACGCTTACTTATCGTAGGAGGATTTTCGACATTTTAATATAGTGTGGGGAACTTCAAAGTTCAAATATTGGATAATTTTTTTAGGCTCATAATTATTGGAATTTACTTCAATTTTATTCCCGTATATGCCTTATTTGTATATAATCCTACTTTTTTATTTTATTGTAAGAGTCATACATCAGATAAAACTCCTACAGACTGCGGTTATGTTAGAACTAAGCACCTATTAAACAAAATGTTCTCGCTTGTTTGATATTTCGATAGGAATTATCTCAGTAAATTGTACCCATAGTAGGAGCTCTTACTTTGTATCGGCTTAAGTCGGATTACGTTAAATGTAAGTGGCCTTCTACTTGTGCGGTTTAATATAACTATTACAAGTGTGTATAACTACTTCAAACCGAGCGATCATTTTTATTACTTCAGCCGGTCTATTATGAACTCTTAATTCCAGCCAAGTTTCAGTACAAACGTCAAATTTGTGCTACGAAAGCGGTCACGTGACACTTTGTAGCCAATCATACGTCGTTTAAAGCCCGAGAAATGAATTGCCTGGAACATGAATGGTTTTATAAAAGTTCATAATAGGCCCGCTGGGCTTTTTGATGTGGATAGTTATAATATTATTCATTTACAGTCATTTATTTCCAGTTCTACTGTTGTAGTACAATTTTTAATTGGTACCGCTAAGAATTGTCAAGAGTCTTCTGAATCTCATTACGTTTCGTTAATTATACGCTCTTCAGGTTCCCTCTTTGAAGCTGTTTAAGGTACTTGAAATTAATTTATGTCTGTTAAAATTATAAGAAATAAGAAGATATTTTGTAGCGGCCTAAGTGATAGTATATTTCAATGACATGCTCACTAAGAAAGTACTTTGATATTCCTAATTATATCCGAAAGTATTGTATTTTCACGCCGTCCAGATAAATAATGTTGCTGAGTAAACATGAATACACAGATACAAAAAGAGTCTTAATGGAAAATAATATCCGAGCCATATTACATTATGGTACTCTGCGGATTTGAGGGACAGAAATCTCAGTGTACCTAATGTTTCCCAAACGAGTCTTTACGAAGGATACATACGATATAGGAGAATGATTTCGTAAATCGGCTCGCGCGTTTCGCAGTATTGACATAGATAATGTACTCTTAAGCTGTGAGCTGTGTTTCGAGTCTCGTCCCAAGAGAAGTCTTATAAAACAAAGACGGCAAATACGGGAAGATTAGAAGCGATAAATACCGACTTATCAAAGACGGGATGTGCTTTAGAAATATCTTGGCCACGTTTGGAGAACCGCAGATAACAACAGCCTGGAGTTTAATAAATGATGCAAGCTTGGTATATATCTTTTTAGATTTTCATGGGATATCATTTTGTAACTAGCACTTTCGCTGCGGCACGGCAAATATTTTACCGTACAGCTTATTTGTCCAATGACAATGGCAAAATAGTTGCCGTACCGCAGAGAAAGTGCTAGAATGAAACCAAAATTAAAATGATGTAGTAGGAGTTATAATATTCACAGAAAATCGAGAATATGATAGAAAAGAATGACAGAAAGTCGGTCAAAAATTGTCTTTATCAAATAAATAAATATTATTAGGTTATTATTATTAGGAACCTATTATTATTAGGCATTCGGTTAGGTTAAGTAGTTATCGTCCACAGACATCAGTAATACCAAGGGAATTATTGATACGTTGTCCGACAAGAAAGAGAGACGAATGAAAGTAATTTTATACTTTGGCATTTCAAATTCTCTTCCCAGTCATCGCAGAACAAATTCTGTAAACTTTATTGCATAATCCATTAAATTTATACAAACAACAATTTTGTCTCCGTGTATATTCTGAGTACAAATTTTCAAGCGCCTTTACCCTTGCTTGTTTTGTTAAGCCGACACCATGTGGCGTTGTAAAAACATCTAGTGACGTCAGACCCTTAATCCTAATACAACCGTTTTAAATGCCCTTTATTCATTTGCATAAGTCCTAGTCTAACAAGACGGGTGGTCTAATAAGACTTTGTAATGCCATTTGGTTGGACACGTAAAATATTGGGTAATTAGTCATGCTGTCTGTTCAACGCGAGGTTTCGAGTTAAATCTTCGATATCTGGATAAGCTTTGAAGGATGTAAAATAATTTTTCTCCGATTTTTGTATATTGTATTATTATAAAGATGTATTTATTGTATACTATGAAAAAGTATCGGCTCAGATATCAAGTAATCTTTTCTATAACGAAAGTTATGAATTCCATCTGTATTATATTATATTATTTGACCTTTATCAATTCTAATATTTCTATCTAGCTGTTACCTTTGCTTTGCATGCGAAAATTATATTTTACCTTGTTTGTGCCTCTTTTTGTAGAACTAAATTTTAAAAACTGTAAAATTTTAGAAACTTGTCAATTTTCCGGGACGAAACGTTTTTTTAACTATGACACAGAATATAAGTAACAATTTTACTAATTTCCATCGAAATCTGTCTAAGGGTTTTGATGTGATGCCCGGACAGACAAACAAACAGACATACAATAATTCTAAAAAAATATTTTTGTGCTCTAACATGTTATTGAAGAAATATTCAATGTACCTACAGAAATTTTTCCCTTGAGTTTTATTATGAGTGGTATAATTATTAGTAACGGTACTAAACTTCTTACATCCTGCTACAACTATTCGTGGCGCAATACTGATTTTGTCATTTTTACTTAGGTGCTTGGGGAAGTGAATAAAGATAAAGTGTATAGGTGTTTGAAAAAGTTCTTGAAAATAAGTACTATAAAGTGTACTTTTTAAATCATTCATAAGAAGGGAAATTTTGAGATTAGCCACTTGTTCGCAGCGTGCGATATATTGTTATCTTTTGTTGATTGTTAGAGGAAGGGAGGTCTTTATAAATAACCGCAAAAGGCTTTTTAAAACGTGTTAAAAGGTTACAAGGTACAGTTATAAGTGAAACGCATCAGACGAGTGTAGCAAAAACTTTTTACAATGCAAATCATCACCCTGACAAAGTATCACCCTAAAAGACTCAACACACTACATTCCTGTGTAAACACAGGAATAGCCAAGTTTAAAATTGACATCACAATCAAAGATGGGACAAATCTTTTTCCTACAATATTTTGTATAGATAAACTTCGAACTAATTCTTATATAAAAAATATTATAAAAAAACCCGATTGCATAAAAAAACTAAAAAGAAAAAATAAGCCCAGTAGTTTAGAATATTGTTAAAAGTAATAGTGAACAACTAAACCATAGAAGGATTAACAGTAGAGGATAAATGTAAAAGTACCTAAAATAGATCACGCCGTTTAAACTACAGAGCGTGCCAAAGAAAAATACATACATACATACTTATATACAATACATACACTCGAAAAACTTAACCCTCCTTCTGGCGCTGTCGGGTAAAAAGGACGAGCTGAGATTTTTCTACAAAGAGGTACAAGAAGAGGGCAGAATATCGGCAAGATATAAATAAAGTAATTATTATGTAAAAATGCGCACAATGAACGATAAGTGAAGCTTGAAATCAAACGTAAAACGTTGTATAACTCAGTGATATTTACACGCTGAAACGAATATTTTCCTCAATTAGATAGAAATTATTTTTACGTTTCTTTTCTATTTTCCTGTGCGTGGATGTAATACTAAACAAGTACAATGAGTAATAGGCGAATTGTATCTTAATTGGAATAATATTTGAAATGAAAAGGAGAATGCCCATTTAGTATGGAGAAATGTACTGATTTTAACATTTTTGTGTCTTGATAAAAATACCTTTATTTGATTATGTTATCTTAATAAATTACACATACTAACTTTAGTCAATGATAATACTAGGAAATAAGAGATTTTAAACAAAATTAATTTGTATTTAGGTTATAGTATACACACAGTAATATGGACTCTATGTAGGCGTATTAAAGTCGATTGCGTATGTAATGTCGATCTTTTAAGTTTCAAATTCATTTGACAGTCCCCAATCACCATGTAGTTTGTAATGTATTATAATCACAGAACACCATTACTCCTGGCTGATTATAATAATTTTCTAATTCATTTGACAGTCCCCTTACGTCATCTAGTTTGTTGTCATGGATATAATAAACTATAAAGCCGGGTCCATACGCTTGGCAAACAATGGCAAACAGCAAACAACAAACACGAACATGTGGATAGGTGTTTGTTTCTGTTTGCCTGTTGGTGTTTGTGTTCGCCAGTGATCGGCATCGTTGTCGGTTTTCCTTCACAAATCAAAGGATGTTCGGCAAACAGTTTGCGTTGTGTCCAAACGCTTGGTAACAATTATTACTAAACGAGAGCTTGAGGGAAGCGGACGTAGAATCTAGTCTTTGTGCTAAAATAGAAAAAACAATGACTGATGGGTCTGAAGATACAATTCTAACGTTCTTAGAAGCATATCAAAATGAGCCATGTATTTAAAATCCTAAACATGTGAATCACAAAAATAGGCATAAAGTTAATGACGCATGGACGCGGATAAGTATTATTGTAAATAAAAATAATTTTGGTCATCCACCAACGTCTTCGTTTCCTTGATGTTCTCTTTTTTATTTGATTTTTAATATAAAGTAAAAGAAGGTCAACCCAAAAGCAATCGCTGCAACAAGTTCGTCGTCCGCCATGTTCGTCTGTTTGGAATAGACTGACATGTTCGCCAATCGCCAAATGTGAGGATGCGCTGTTTGAATGGGTGATTGTGATCGGTGTTTGTGGTGTTGCTTGCTGTGTTTGGTGTTTGCGGCAAACACCAAGCGTGTGGACCCGGCATAACTGTTGTATCATAATTATAATCGAATCAATGCAACCTATTGGCCCGAAGGATCTTAAAAGATTCCTGATTGGCCCTTATCCAAACATAAATGGCCCAATGGTTTTCTTTTGTAAAACGGAAGTAAAGTTACTTATTAATTTCAGAAAATTATTCCCAATAAGGATTTTTCAGGAAATAGGATACAATACTTGAAATATTTTAATTAAATTTTTTATCCAAAAATCATTGTGACACAATTATTTTTTTAAGAGTACTGGCTATGGGCATTCTCCTTTTAGCGATATTTTTTCATGTGATTTTCACCTTTTGGATTGACGAAATAAAGTGGCGAAATGTTGATAGCGAGTAATTTATAAACATTATAGAAGATTAAAAAAAACAAAATTTCCGCCTTTACGTATTGTCAAATAAGGCGACAAAATTATGTTTGTTTGCATCCCACTAACTGATTTCCTTGAGGCAATTTCATGTACTTCACCTACGAAATCTTTACTGAATAACCAGTAACTTACCCCGCTAAATTGATCTTCTTAGTTCAAAACTTTTGAGCTCAGCGTTTTATCAATAACGAAATATATAAGTATATGGGTGTTCGAAATATCGGAGATAAAAGTTTTACGTTCAATCTTGGAATTGAAACAAGTCTTGCCGGAGGATACGAGAGAATTTGAGCAGCTTAATATTTATGTAGCCCTATTTGTCATCGAAATGACCTCCATTTTCGTCTTTCTCGATATCTTTGTATACGATCTACTCAATCGATGACATTTTAACGATATCATGTTGAATTTTATTAACGTTAGAATACTTTTATGTGCATACAACTTTTATTAGATGAAAAATCGGAACTAGCGAGATTAGTGACATCAACATACGGGTTGTTGTCATCTGCAAACCCTTTTTAAGTGCAACAAGAATTATTTTTATGGATTTAGTCAACAAATGAGCTGAAGACTCATCTGATGATAAGTGCTTATCGTCGCCCAAGGACATCAGCGAAACTAAAGGCATCACTGCTGTTTTGCCGGCCAAGAAAGAGAGACGAAAAAGAAAAAAAGAACTCTAAAGTGACTGGCCGGAACACAACGAGTCGTTGGTCGGCAAAATCAAGCAAGAAGAAGAAATAATAATAGAAATAATGGTAATAATGAAGTATTATAGTCATGTAGTATGCATATTTAAAATCAATATAACCAATATGATCCCTCTGAAGAGCCCTACCACCAGTGCAGCAGTGGGTCAAATTTAGTCACCTCTTACAACACCCATCTGACGTGCGAGTCGGGGTTAGTATTCTAAGCCAATTCAATACGGCTAATTTGTTGTTAATAAGTTGTAACCACACTCACTAACGTAAACTAACGTAACTAATTGCAACTGAAAAGGATTACGGTAGTAATATGTTTCTACCACCACTGAAGTGAATCGGAATGATCACTGAAATGGTTATGGTTTTCAATATATCAATGTGGGGCGTGAGAAAGCGATACAAAATGGCTACAATTGACTAAAAAGCGACATTACGCTACAAGTTTGCTCAATAAATATTTCTAACTGCCGTATCGCAAGGAAACAAATGCTCGAAAACACAATGATGGTCGTCGACAAGATACAATACTGCTCAGAGCAAGTGAAGTGTGTCCAACATATTCTGTTTGGGGGAATATTGTAGCTTTCATGTTTATCTCAATGTTGTGTTTACTTCCTTTTTTAGTGTTGTTTGTATAACAATATTCCTTATTATCTGGGACACTAGCTTCAGCGCTTCGTTTGTTTTCTACTTTCTTATTACGAAAAAATACGAAACATTCATATGGAAATAATACGTTAGCTACAAGAATAAACACTGGGTTTAAAACAATTAATATTAAGTTTTGAACATGTTGTCTGTTTGTGAATAAAATCATGATTAAAATGATTACAATTAACTTTTTTAATTTACGGATTTTGTATGGTTTAAGCAATACAGAAAAGTTACATATCACTGCGTTTAACGTCAATAAATACAATAAAATATAATACAAACTCAAATAAAAGAAGGAAGATAACTCACCGCCTTGATTTGAGTGAAACCACAAAAACTACACTACTTTCGTGTAGTTACAGGCAAACATGCACACACATACATAAAAACTACGCTAGTGTTTGCGAGTACCTCCTGGACTATCGTGCTGTAGCTTACACTAAATATGCATGTATAATTGGACTTTGGAGCTAATACGACATACAAATATAAAATACTTGTAAATGTAAGAGTACTTGAAAAGCGTCGACATAGACTAATGGATGGCTTCACCGCAGAACAGCGATTGACAATATACTAAAACTAGATCAGAAAGTACATAGTTTCGAAGAGGCTGAAGTTTTGCTTTCCAAGAATAAAACTTCAGACTTTTCTAAGAATCTTACAAAAGCAGAACTATGCCATCATAAACGTACAGACTATACTCGTAGATATTATATAGAATATGGGCTCACTATGGGAACAATTGGACTAATTAACAACTATTCTTATAGACCGATCAATCGAGCATGACGGATAGGTGTTTTATCAAATAAATGCCAACCACGATATCTCAGAATAATGGTCTTCGTTATGATGTTTAGAAATAACGTATCTAAATTCCAATAGCTAGTTTTTTCTTTTTTTTTTTATGAGCTGCTCAAGGACCGAAAAACTTGTTTTTGCTTCTATGAAATTTCCCTTACATTTTATAAAGAAATGTCTTATACAAAAGTTGTAGGCATTTTAAATATCTACAAAATGAGGCCTGTTGCGTTAAAATTCATTTCGGATTTTTTTTATAAATTACAAAAAACAGTTCAAAATCGCTGTTTTTTGTTTGATTGTTTAAACAAACAGTTTGTAATGTAGACATCTGAAAATGTTATGGACTATTGTTTATGACGTATAGTATATGTAGTTTTTTTTTGAATTTTTTGGTTGCATATTTTTAGCAAAAATCCATTTGTTTATTAAAAAATCACTTTTTTGCAAATTAATTTCTACAACTTTTGCAAGTCGTTGAATGTTCTACCTGGGCTCATTTTCTTTCTTAAGAGTTGTACTTTCAGTTTGGTTTTATGGCTTATTGATTCTTCCAACAGGGACCTCGCAAAATTGATTGCAAAAAAGTGCTTACCTGCAAAATGGAATAACTCAACAAATAACAATTAAGGCGTTCAAACGTCATTTGCGATAAAAACAAATACGTTATCTGATTTTATCTCGTCGAGCTACCCCAAATCGATTGGTTATAACTTTTTGTGTGACCACGGGAACCCGAGATATCAACATTTTTTCCAGCTCGCACGATTTGAAACGTCCGTGCTCATTTCTCGTAGCATCTGATGCCAGTTATCTCTACCCTACCGACTGAATTGTCGTTGTCATAAACATTGCTTTTACTACAAAATATATCACTAAAACAATACGAAATATTTTTTTACTGAAAATTTAACTATTAAACTGTATTCTCTGAAAATTTCAGCCCCATAGGTTGTAAAATGCAGCGACAGGAAATTTAAAAAAAAAAAAATTTTCTTGGCTCCTATTGGTTGTAGAACACTCTTTTTTTAAAAAAAATTTAGAGAAAAATTGTGCCTTTATAATGAAAAAAGTTTCGAAACGATTCGCTTAATATTTGTTGAGTTATTCCATTTTGCAGGTAAGCACTTTTTTGCAATCAATTTTGCGAGGTCCCTGTTGGAAGAATCAATAAGCCATAAAACCAAACTGAAAGTACAACTCTTAAGAAAGAAAATGAGCCCAGGTAGAACATTCAACGACTTGCAAAAGTTGTAGAAATTAATTTGCAAAAAAGTGATTTTTTAATAAACAAATGGATTTTTGCTAAAAATATGCAACCAAAAAATTCAAAAAAAAAACTACATATACTATACGTCATAAACAATAGTCCATAACATTTTCAGATGTCTACATTACAAACTGTTTGTTTAAACAATCAAACAAAAAACAGCGATTTTGAACTGTTTTTTGTAATTTATAAAAAAAATCCGAAATGAATTTTAACGCAACAGGCCTCATTTTGTAGATATTTAAAATGCCTACAACTTTTGTATAAGACATTTCTTTATAAAATGTAAGGGAAATTTCATAGAAGCAAAAACAAGTTTTTCGGTCCTTGAGCAGCTCATAAAAAAAAAAGAAAAAACTAGCTATTGGAATTTAGATACGTTATTTCTAAACATCATAACGAAGACCATTATTCTGAGATATCATGGTTGGCATTTATTTGATGCGAAACCCCCCTATTAATTGGTCTATTAGTTAACGAAGGGAAAGCTTGAGCGGAGAGAGATAAATAAGTGGATAGAATAAAATACGGACGAAGATTTAACCTAAATATATGGAATAGATATTGTAAGCCGTAGCTTACTTTCATGTTAGGGATTATTCTCAGTATAAAAGAAAACATCGTTTCAATTAAAACGTCTATCCAGATTAATTTAATATACATTAAGAATTGTTACATGGTTCAAGTTACATTCTGAAGTCCAACTACTAATATAAATAATTTTTATTTCCATGGATTTTAGATAAGGATATTTGCACATAGTATTTTTTTTAATAAATTACGAATATGTGAGTAAAAATCCATAAAAGAATTTGTAATTAAATCAGTAATGATAGTTATTTTACCGCTTTATTGTTATTAATTCGTTGTTTACTATTATATTACTATCGGTCCTTTAAAGAACCCTGCCTGATATTTTTTTAAATATATTCAACGTACAGATACTGACCATTAAGATGAAAGGCATTGAGATAGTTTATGCTGAGACGTCAGCTAAGAACGGATTTTTGTAAATTCATCCCCTAAGGGGAAAAATAGGGTTTGAAGTCATTTTCATACAAACCAACTTCGTTAGTTTTAGAGTTATAAGTATGAAAATTTTTATGTAAGACTATAATTATGAATAAAAGATAACTTTAACACATTTTTGTAAAATCATCCTTAAAGGTTTAATTTAGGGCATGGAACTTAGTACGCAACTTCATCATTATTGAAATTGAAAAAAAAATATTAGCTCCGGAATAGATACCAAAGGAATTATTAAAATTATTTGGAAAATCATCCTCTAAAGGGTTAATTAAGGGGGTGCAAGTTAATATGGAAACTTCGTCAGTTTTTAAGTTAAAAGGGTAAAAATTTATAAATTAGTTCAAGGTAAAGATTAAACGTAGTCTGTATCATAAGTTTTTGGAAATTCATCCCCTAAGGGGATGAAAATTCAGTTTTAAGCCTCTTCATTTTTGATGTAAACATGAAAATTCCCATTTTAGCTGATGGTTGCACACAAAAGTCAGAAGTGAAATATTTTTTTTTGGAAAATCATCTTCTAAAGGGTAAAATTAGGGGATGAAATTTGTATGGAACTTCGTCAATTTGAAAGTTATAAATGTGTAATTTTGTATATATGTTAAAAACAAAAATTACTAGTGTCATGTTTATTTGGACAATCATTACATAAATTAATGCTGAAAGTATGGGATGGAACTTTAAAAGTTGTTGTAATGTATCACCTCAAGGGAAATATAAACAAGAGGAGGTTGAGAATTTAATTATCTCTGATTTGTTAAATCTACTGAAATTATAAAAGTTTTGTTTAAAGTTCGTTCATTGATTGTTGGCGATACGAAGTTTGCCGGGTCAGCTAGTACCTACATATATATCGATAAGTGGAGAACAAGTCATTTAATCAATGAGTGAAGTCTGAAGAATATGTAAATCTATTTTTCGTCGTTGCATGGATAATTTTGTCTTGTTGATTAGATATTTAAGGAGGATTTAATAGAATTTATATATTGTAATCTAAGAATAATATCATTGATATGCATTATAAACCATCTTAACGTTTAATTATTTTGTTGCCATTTTATTTTGATATATCATAAAGTTTGTTATATAACTATCATAAGGTTTGTTTGGATTGGTGTAAAGTTTTCTTAGTGCTTCATATTGAATGTTAATTTTGATCTTTCTTAATAGAAAATTAATTTACTCAATTACTATAAAATAGTTAAAAATGATGGTAGATTTATCAGCCTCACATAACTACTGTGATGATAACGTAACTATTATATTACATAATAGTGGCACTTATGAAAAATAGCCCTCATTAGCAATAAAGTATGACGTAATATACGTACAAATAGCCAAACAATATTTTTTAGAATTTTTGTGCCATATTAAAATCTGGGCAACAGAAACTTAATAAGCTTTTTCAATTCAATGGGTCGGAATCAGACATGGAGAGTTTATACTTATACTTTATTACTTATACATTCATCGCCATTGAATACACAGATAGATTCATTTACATTCACATTATTCATGATTCAATAGCTTAAAAACCTAAGCAATTTTTTTCTACATTTTATCTTAGATCTTCATTTTTCTGTTATTCGCTTTTTAATTATTATAGTGTTAGTATCGTGATGTGATTTGGATTCTGTATATTGTGCAGAGAGATTAATTTACATTCACAATATCAAAGATTCAATAGCCTTGAAAAGAGTGACTAAATAAAGTTACGGTTTTATTCATAAAAAGATATAGAAGGATTGTAAGCTAGTCGTAAGGATGTTATAATCAATCTTTCATATCTTTTTATGAATAAGACCGTTCATCTATAGCCCTCCACTCACGTGCATTATTCTTAAAAAGAGTTACAAATGTTCTCTCTCCGTCTTAATTGGTTTTTCTATTCTTTTGCTTATCACCTCATCATTTTATTCATATTTAAACAAAGATTGATAAGTATGTGACGAAGAACTTGGGTTGCAGTGATTGCTTTCGTTATTAATGGAACAAATGTTTAGTTGAATAAACTAATTACAACTTGCAATTTTTCCCACGGAACTCTGGTACAAAACGAAATCTCAAAAATATAAACGCCTGAATTAGCCCGTGGGAATATACAGCGGGGATAAAAATTTACCCTATTTTTTAACCCTGGACACTGGTTTTTCTGTGTGTCAGGTTCCATCTTAATCCGCATAAAGATTGGTTCGTAATGGAAAGACAAACATCCAAACATCCTCACAAGTTTTCACATTTATATTATATTAGTAGGATATGATATAAGACGATGCAAGTGAAATTTATGAAAACATCAGAGAGAATGCATGAATTATCAAGTACTTCTACAGATTGGATTGCATAGGAGATTTAACTTGCGGTTGCAGATTCAGTTTGTCTTACTTACTTCCTCCGACATTTAACGAATTTGCATACCAATGGTAATCGGAGTGAGCCTAACTCTCCAAAAGTTTAGCCATCCGGTCCAGAGATGAAATGCTAATCAGACTTTCTTTACACTGCCCAGTCACCTGATAGTTCATAATAATCTTTTTTTTCTGGACTGTTTCTCTTATTCATAGGATTATTTTACAAAAATATGAGTTAAAAACATTGAACTACCATGTATGTTCCAATGCATTGGCGCCACGTGGTTTCAATCTTCAATGGATTCTTTCTATTTTGAAAGGAGAACTGGGGCTCAATTTTGAAAATCGAAACTACCGGGCGGGCACACATTTTGTTTGAGATGTCTGTTCTATGACATTATATTTCAACGGTTAAAAACGCTGTTTTGAAATGAGAGTATTAATTTCTACGGATGGTATTCTAGGCCGTTATACGGCCAAACTTAATACGTTTTTCATGGAAATCTACCTAAGTATTTCTATGTGCGTATGAGTAAAAAAATAGTGTATTTTCTTACTCAGATGTCAACAGTGGTCACATCAACTCTGGTAACCTTGTTTGTACTATCTATCTTCATTATAAAAATGCACTTACTTTGTTTCAATCACCCTGAGTTTTCTAAGTTTTCGTGTGATGAGGTCAAATTCATATTTGGATTTCGTGCATAATATCTGAATTTCGTGCCTACTGACCCTGGAACTCGATAGGTATCTCTCTACCACTATGCTATCATCTGTGTACCCATATTATATACGGGGCATGAGCAGGTCGTTAATGTGTAGCAAAAACAGAGTGGCGGAGAGAATGGACCCCTGAGGAACTCCGGCATTTGTAGTCATCGTTTTTTGATGAACTACCATCGATTACAACCCGGAAAGACCGGTCACTCAGGAAGTCCTCTACCCAGTTGATAAGGCCAGGGGATATGCCGTAAGCTGGAAGATTGCTTAATAGGCTAGCGTGCCAGACCTTATCGAAGGCCTTCATTCTACAGTTCTACAGTTCTTATATTTAAGTGTTACCGCGAGTATTTTTCTTTTATGGTTGCTCATCGAGACAAAACTTGGGCTCACACTTCTGTTGCTTATTATTTGTAACAAGTTGTATAGATTGGAAGAATGATTTTTTATGGAAACAGCCAACAAATGAGCTAACGATTCTCCTGACGGTAAGTGACTATAGTCGCCCATTTACATCAGCAATACCAAAGGCAATACTGATGCGTTGCCGGCTAAGAAAGAGAGAAGAAAAGAAAGAAAGAACTGGCTCTCAAATCAATTCTTTCTTTACGTCATATACGGTATATGGTATATGCTATTTACATGATGTGGACTGAGCCCAAAAATCACGTTTCTGATTGATATTTTTGTGTAACTCTAATAAATTACATAAACCCAAAATCAAAATACACGTGTTCAATATCCCAATCTTCAGCAATAAGACCTGTGCCTTATAATGTCAATTTACCCATACCAGTTCCATCTACATATCTAATACGATCCAAAACCCTTCACACCGGGTCAGTTTTACGTTGATAAAGAAAACAATTTTGGTTCTATATCCAAGGACATCTATTGCTGGACGATTGGTTGGAAAAAGACTAACCTGGAGCCAAAGTCTTAATATCTGTTACTTATTTCCAAACAAATGAAATTCATGGGTGAATATTTTAAACTAATTATTTTTATTCACAACAGCCCATTAAGTATAATAAAAAAACAAAAAAGTTCTTGTGACATAACAAAGCTCTTTGTTAACCAGTGATATTATGGACCAGATTGCACAAGCCAAGTGATATTTTTTAATCATGTTCGACATAATAACATGATGCAATAATATATTATACATACCTATTGAAGTATTACTAGCGTATAGAACCGACACCGCGAACATCATGTATGTCCCAATGCATTGGCGCCACGTGACTTCAATCTTCAATGGATTCGTTCGATTTTGAAACAGAACCGGGGCTCAATTTTGAAAATCGAACCTCCTGGGGGGGACACTCATTTTGTTCGAGATGTCTGTTCTATGGTGGTTCTATGACAATTATACTTCAATGAAGCCAAGTGATATTTTTTTATCATGTTCGACAATAATATGATGCGATAATGTATTATATTATACATACCTAAATGTGTTACAGTCATTTATGTAGTTTGGTTAGCCTCAATATAGCCTAACGTAATATTATTAATGAGGTGCCTCATCTACTCGTTGGTCGCATAGTTGATATAAAAATAAATAGAATTTGCATGCTAATGCTATCAGCTAGAGGGAGTGTAACAAAGAAATGTAGACCTTTCCGGGCCTTGGATAAAATTTAAGGATTTTGGGGATAAAATGCTAATCTTGAGTTTTTCATTACACTGTTGGGTATAGAGAAAGATTACCTTCTTAAGACTTACTTTGTTTTTATATTATGAGCTAATCTTGTAATTTTTGTGGTTTGAATAAATTTTGAGTAACATATTTACGAAAATATTATAGGTTAAGGTAATAAGTTTTTGGATATAATATTCCTAGTCAAAATATTAACCAGTAATGTGCAGATTGTTTTAAAGGACGGGACCGGTTAGAAGCGGATGGAACTAGTCCCAAACTAGAAAGTTTTGGGACCGACTTCATCCGGGTTAAAGTGTTAGATCCTACGTCTATGTATGTGACTATTTTAGGGAGCGCTTTAAATATTTTATTTAGGTCGTCACTTGTCGGGTGTAAGGCCCGACTATGTTAGGAGCTCTTATTTCTATCGGAGTCTAACGTTGTCATATGAATCTCGACCGGCTTCATACAAAATCTTTAGTTATTAGAGCACCTGAACATTCTGTCTGCCTTACATCGCAGTAAAATTCCTTTAAAATTCCTTCTTGTTAATATTAGAATGATTAGT